>PVKH010001901.1:11262-28853 GCA_004027955.1 Chaetophractus vellerosus
CATGCTGTCTTCATCACTGTGGCTTTGTAGTATGCTTTAAAGTCAGGAAGTGTGAGTCCACCAACTTTGTTCTTCTTTTTAAAGATATTTTTGGCTATTCAAGGTCCCTTTTCCTTTCAAATAAATTTGGTAATTGACTTTTCCATTTTTGCAAAGCAGGCTATTGGAATTTTGATGGGAATTAAATTGAATCTGTAAATCAGTTTGGGTAGAATTGACATCTCAACATATTTAGTCTTCCAATCCATGAATGCAGAATGTCTTTTCCTTTAAGTTTTCTTTGATTTCTTTTAGCAATGTTTTTTAGATTTCTGAGTACAGATCCTTTACATCCCTGGTTAAATTTACTCCTAGATTTTTGATTATTTTTTTTCTATTCGGAATGGAATTTGTTTCCTGATTTCTTTCTCAGATTGTACATTTCTAGTGTATAGAAACACTATTGATTTTTGTGTGTTGATCTTGTATCCTGCCACTTTGCTGAATTCGTTTATTAGCTCTAGTAGTTTCAAAATCCTGTAACTCAACAATAAAGAGAAATGACCCAATTGAAAAATGGACAAAAAAAAAAAAAATGGGCAAGACATTGATTATACACTTTGGATAAAGCATATGGTATGTGAATATATCTCAATAAAACTGCCTAATAATCAAATAAATAATTGTGCAGGAAAGGCCAGAGGTGGCAGCTATGTATTGCAGGGGAAATGGAGAGATTTAGGGTGAGGAATTTTCTTGTTTGTCTGTTTTTTGTTTATTGTTATTATTGTTGAAATAATGAAAATGCTTTAGTAGTGATTGAAGTGATGAACGCACAACTGTGTGATTGTACCAGGTGCCACTGATTGTACACTCTGGAGGAAATGTATGCTTTATTGATATCCATCAATAAAACTGGTTTTAAAAAAAAGGGCAAGAGACATGAATAGATGTTTTTCTAAATAGGAAATACAAACAGCAAAAAAGCACATGAAAAGATGTTCAACATCACTATCTGTTAGGGAAATGCAAATCAAAACTACAAGATATCATTTCACACCTGTTAGAACGGCCACTATTAAAAAAATTGGAAAACTACAAGTGTTGGAGATGATGTGGAGAAACAGGAATGCTTATTCACTGTTGGTGGGAGTGTAGAATAACACAGGCATTGTGGAAGACTGGCAGTTCCTCGGGAAGTTAAGTATGGAGCTGCCATATGATCTGGCAATCCCGCTCCTAGGTATATACTCAGAACTGAAAGTAGGGATGCAAACAGACATTTGCAAACATATTCAAAGCAGCATTATTTACAGTTGCCAAAAGATGGAAATAACACAGGTGTCCATCAACGAATGGATAAACAAAATGTAGTATATGCATATGAAGGAGTATTATTCAATTGGAAGAAGAAATGAAGTCATGATGCACATGACATCATGGACGAACCTTGAGGATATTATATTGAGTGAAACATAGAAGGGCAAATACTTTATGATCTCACTAATATGAACTAAGCAAAGTCACAGAGTTAATAGCTAAAAGATTGTCCCCAGAAGATAGAATGAGGATAGAGAATGAGGAGCAGTGGTTTAATTTGTGCAGAAACTTGGTAATAGGTTGAATTAAGTGCTTGGAGTAGAATGGAGGTGATGATAGCACATTAGCATGAATGTAATTAGTAGTGCCAATGTGGGGGTATGATTGTGGTTGAAAAACAAAGTTTAGGGTTGTGTATGTCACTAGAAGAAAAGCTAAAGGATGAAACATGGGACTCTATAGCATAGTGAAACGTTACAGATGATGAATGTGATTAATAGTACAAAATTAAGAATGCTTTTCTTTTTTTTTTTCCTTGTGCAGCTGGTTTATTTCACTCAACATGATGTCTTTAAGGTTAATCAAGTTATCGCATGTATCAGAATTTCACTTCTTTTTTAAAAATATTTTATTTTATTTTTTTAGTTTTTTTATTTTAATTTTTCATATATCTATATATATTTTTAGGATACATTGATTACATAAATGTTACACAAATTCCAGGAGTACCCATATGCCACCCCCCCACAACTCCCACAACCTCCCACAAGAATGTTTTTCGATGAAGCAGAACAAATATACATTAATGTTGCAAGATGTTAATAATAAGGTAGTGGGGGCCGGCTGTAGCCCAGTGGATAGGGCACCAGTTCACCACATGGGAGGCCCTGGGTTTGGTTCCCGGGGCCTCTCCGAGCGGGCAGACCACCTTGAGATGGCAAGCTGCCGTGGGCGGGGCAGAGCCACCGTGGGCAGGGCAAAACGCCGCCATGGGCAAGGCAAAGCCACCACGGGCAGGGCAAAGCCGCCAGGGGCAGGGCAAGTCGCCCGCAAACAGAGCAGAGCCGCCCACGAGCAGAGCAGAGCCGCCTGTGAGCTGGGCAAGCCGCCTGCGCGGTGAGCTGACACGGAGTGTCGCCGCAACAGGGGGAGACAAAGCAGACAGAGAAGAATGCAAAAATGAACACAGCAAGAACAAGCAGAAAGGGGGGAGATATGTAACCAAAATAATAATAATAATAATAATAATAAGATAGTACCTGAGCTACAATGCATGTAAGGCAAACTATGGACTGTGGTAAATAGTAATATATTAATATTTTTCACCAATTATAAAAAAAAAAAGAATTGTCATAAGTGACAGAAACCAGACACAAAGTATTGCATAATGTTTGACTCCATTTATATAAAATGTAAATATAAATACATTTCTAGAAATGGAATTAGATTAACAGATATGTGTGGCTGGGGATGGATAGAGGGACTGAAAGGTAATGGCTAAAGGGGAAGGTTTTTTTCTTTTTGGAGTAATGAAAATGGTCTAATATTGATTGTAGTGATGAACGCACAACTCTGTGATTATACCAAAACCCGCGGAATGTACACTTTGGATGGATTGAATGGTAGATGGATATATCTCAAAGAAATTGCTAAAAAAAAGTGTGTGCTTTTTAAAACTTATTTGATAAGCTTGTGCTTATCAAGTAAGTTTAGAGGGAAATTTAGTATTTGATACTTCATTTAACAATCACAACACATTCTCATGCACCATAAATGCATTACTTAAAAAGGAAAGAAACCATCACTTTTCATTATTAGAAGTTGGCTCCTAATAAAAATAAACATATTATTCCATTTTAGTACCTCTGATACTATACTATGGTTACTTTAAAATAGCCCTAACATAATTTGTATGATTTTTAGGCCAAGCAAGGTACAATATCACCTGCACTCTCTCTCTTAAGAAAAAAAGAAAACAAAATGTAAAGTGATATTCATTAGTGTCTGAAGCAGTTGGGCAGTTTGATGTAATTTTGAATTCCAAAAATAGATACTGGATCATGCCTGTAAACTGGTCTGCTAATCTGGGCATGATTAAGTTATGATTAGGGTGTTAACTGGGCCACCTCAGTAGGGCGTTGAGCCCCACCCCTTGGTGGGGCAGGAATCAAATATAAAAGGCATGGCAAAGAACAGAGTTGAAGCAGTTTTGATGTTGGAGTTTTGAGCTGGAGCCCCAGGAAGTAAGAGAGCTTGGTAGTGAGGAAGGAGAGAAGGCCCCTGGATGGAGACAAGTCATTCACCTGATAGTCTACAGCTGGCCTTGTGGAGAGAAGCAAAGGCTACAGAGCCTCATAGTCTACTGACCTTTTGGAAGAAACAGAGGAGCCAAGCCCAGAGAGAAACACAGCCCCGGGAGGAGACGTACCCAAGAAGCCTGAACCCTGGCTAACATCGGCAGCTGTCTTGCTCCAACACGTGGCAATGGACTTTGGTGAAATAAGAAACTTACAGTTTACTGCCTGGTAACTGTGGATTTCTACCCCAAATAAATACCCTTTATAAAAGTCAACAGATTTCTGGTATTTTGTATCAGCACCCCTTTGGCTGACTAATACAAACACAATCTACTCTTTTTAGAAGAACTATATGGAAATAAAGTTACAGAATCCTTAAAAGTCATGGCCACCTGGGGAGTGAGTTAGTGATTCCCAAAGATTTGGTATGATGCAGCTATTTGTAGAACAGCCTAGGACACTGTATTAGTCAGCCAAAGGGGTGCTTATGCAAAATACCAGAAATCTGTTGGCTTTTATAAAAGTTATTTATTTGGGGTAGAAGCTAACGGTTACTTGGCCATAAAGCCTAAGTTACTTCCCTCACCAAAGTCTATGGTCAGGTGTTGGAGCAACCCGTCTGCCTGGGTTCAGGCTTCCTGGGTTCATCCCTTCCTGGGGCTTGCCTCTCTCCAGGCTTAGGCTTGCTTTTCTCCACAAGGCCATCTGTAGACTATCAGGCAAACGGCTTGTCTCTTCCTGGGGCCTCCTCTCCTTCCTCACTACCAAACTCCTCTGTGTGCTTGCTTCCCAGGGCTCCAGGCTTAAAACTCAGCTTCAGAACTCCAACATAAAAAACTCCAACTAACTCTTCTGCTCTGCCATGTAGTTTTATCTTTGAGTCCCTGCCCACCAAGGGGCGGGGAGTTAACGTCCTACTGATGTGGCCCAATCAAAGCCCTAATCATAATTTAATCATGCCTAAAGGAACAAACCAGTTTACAAGCATAATCCAATATCTATTTTTGGAATTCATAAATAATGCCAAACTGCTACAGTGTTGTTTGGACATAAAATAAGATAACGATCTCTTATCATATCAGTTGTGATAATTTCAGAGGATCAACCCCATACCGACTCCATACATCAGAATATATGGCCTGTACTAGGTAACTCCACTAATTTTAGGAAACAAGGCTTCCTTTCCTCCATCAGTGTCTGAAGGCCAAAATCTAAGTCTCTCAACACATAATTGCACACTGGAGGCAGATATCTAGTTTAGAGAACCTCTCCAAAAACTCTGCCAAGAGCATTTGTTTAATGCCTACAGTAGAAAAGACACAGGCATCATTAATTTAATTATGAAATTATTTCTGCCTATTTTTAAATTTTATGCCTATACATTTTAAATCTTTTATTTTTTTTAATTAGAGAAGTGGGTTTACAGAAAAATCATACAAAAAATACAGCATTCCCACATAACCCACCACCCCTATTATTAACACTGTATTAGTGTGGTATCTTTGTTACAATTGATGAAAGAGTATTATAACTGTGCTATTAACTATAGTCCATAGTTTATATTAGGGTGGTATTTTTCCCCCCAATATATCATCCTATTATTAACACCTTGTGTTAGTGTGGTACATTTGTTATAATTCATGAAAGAACTTTTTTTAAAAGATTTATTTCATTAATTTATTCCCCACCCCTTGTTGTTTGCACTTGCTGTCTGCTCTCTGTGTCCATTCACTGTGTCTGCTGGTTTTCTCTTTAGGAGGCACTGGGAACCGAACCTGGGACCTCCCATGCAGGAGAGTGGCGCTCAATCACTTGAGCCATCTCAACTCCCTGCTTTGTTGTCTCTCTCTTTATGTTTCCTCATGTCATCTTGTTACGTCAGCTCACCGCGCCAGCTTGTTGTCTTGCTCGTCTTTTCCAGGAGGCACTGGAAACCGAACCTGGGACCTCCTCTGTGGTAGGCGGGAGCTCAATCACTTGAGCCACATCCACTTCCCGTCATTCCTTTTTAATACTGAATAATATCTCATATGAAAATACTACATTTTGTTTATCCATTCATTGGTTGACGGAGATGTGTTGCTTCCATCGTTTGGCATTTGTGAAAAAATGCCGCTATGAACATCACTGTGCAAATATCTAGTTTAAGTACCTGCTTTCAATCCTTTTGGGCATATGCCTAGCAGAAGGATTGCTGGGTCAAATGGTAACTCTATCCTTAGCTTTCTAAGAAACTGCCAAACTCTCTTCTACAGCACCTGCCTATACATTTTTGAAATGTAATAATTGATCATTTGTTCTCTAATAAAATAGGGTTCTAGAGTACTGACTATTGACTTAAAGGAACCATAATATCTTTGAAAAAGAAGGCATTTTCCAAAACATTTAAATGGTGTATTTCATTGGATCTGTAGCACTGAATGAGTAAGAAAATACTTGTAAGAACATTTTTAGCCTTTTGTTTCAGCCAGAGACTCCTAAAATCACACTCTATAGTGTGCCCTCAATGTCTTCAAACATTAGGAAAGGGCGTCTTTGCTAGAATGGAATAGTGATGATGTGTATCTTGAAGGGCAGGTTAGATGCTGTAAGGCAGCTACTTAGTGTATAATTAGAAAGATAGAAAATGTTTTTCTAAAGCATGTGAAAGCACGTGATAAACCCGAAATTCAAGTAAAGGAACAGGAAAAAATAACCTTCTTGATTAAGGTGGTTGTAGACATGACTTGATTGGATATGTGGCTCAGAACTGGGAGCAATTACTCAAGATACTTCAAGTTTCACCTATGCTTGTACTACTTATATATTCCTTGACAACTGCTATATTGCTCCAGACTATATCTTGACCACTAAATGTCACAGGCTTAACTACAAAACACAGCATCTGCCCCAATTCAGCATGAGCTGGCTAATGTAAGAAAAATAAATAGTGCATGTGATAAGCAAACCAACATAGCTTTTACAGAACTCTGAGGTTATTTAATCCATTCAATTAGGTACTGGCGATCTAAACCATCTTAAATAAATAAATATTCATTTTAATTAGAGTTTTCTACTGAAGTTGCTCTGGGAAAGACAATTTTTCTCTCTTCATTCAGCAAAGAAGTTTATAAGCAAGCTTAAACTTGGATCATCTAGAGAAATATCTAATAGTTCTCAAAGAAAAACACTGCCCTAATTGGGCTGGTCTCCTTCCCAGCCTCCCCCAGGATGAAAAACTTGTGGGTATCTCCCCTAAGCCAGGAAGAGGCTGCCCTCCTTTTTGCAGCCCCGTGGGCTCCATTCTTTCAAGGTTTCCCTGGCTGCTCACACCCACACTGACAATTTCCTCTTTTGAAATTCTGGGGTATTTTTACTACAGACTAAAGAACTAAGGTATTCCTATTATAGTCTAAAGGTATTAATATTTTATATAACATAAATAACAGCATTTAGGTATATAAAATATTTTACTTTAAAAATTGACTTACAGAAGATTTTAAGCATGTACTTTACTATAGTCTAATATCTTAGTTTGTTCTCGTTTCCTTAAGGTCAAGGGCAGTCTACTGCTCCTCTTGTAGCCTCTTCAGATCTACAATATTAATATTGTGGTTGCCTGAGTGTTCTATTTTTTTTTTCAAGGAGTTTATTACCTTTTTTTGTTGTTGTTACATATCCCCCCCTTTCTGCTTGCTCTTGCTGTGTTCATTTCTCTGTGTTCTTCTGTGTCTGCTCTGTCTCCCCCGGTTGCGGCGACGCACTGAGCCAGGTCACCATGCAGGTGGCTCTGCTCCGTTCGTGGGCGGCTCTGCTCCGCTCCTGTGTGATTTGACCTGCCCGTGGTAGCTTTGCCCTGGCCGTGGCGGCTTTTTTTTGCCCTGCCCATGGCAGCTCTGCCCCGCCCACGGTGGCTTGCCCTTCTCAAGGCGGTCTGCCCGCTTTGGAGAGGTCCCCGGGAACCGAACCCGGGGCCTCCCATGTGGTGAACCGTCGCCCTATCCACTGGGCTACAGCCGGGCCCCCTGAGTGATTCTATAGAGGCAATTCCTATTTCCATAAGATGTTATACATTTTGGCCATTTATTCTACGAGTGCCATTACTTTTTTTTTTCATTACTCTTTTTTTTTAAAGTATAAATAAATGCAATTATAATAATAATAATTATTATTATTAAAGAAGCTTTAGACTACAAAAATATTACATTGAAAATATAGGGGATTCCCAGCATTACTCTTAAGGAGTCATAATTTTTCTTAGCACCCAAAAGGTGTAGCAGAGAATCACATCCAGGAAAGGGAATGTTGGAGAAAACAGCAGGTCCTGAAGTTATTTCTATTTCAAATATCTACCAGAATCTCCTAAGCTGTCTCCTTTTTCTCCTCTAGAACAACACATGGCAGTGAGGAATTCCACAGCTGCGTGTGGCTGACAGGGCGGTAGGGGTGTGTGGGGGCTGTGTGTGAGTACACTGTGGAGTATCTTCAGGGAGTGCTGGAAGTGGTCTGCCTAGGTTGCCAGAGCTACAAATGATACAGACAGACTATATATATGCTTTTTCTGAAATTCAGTTTCTAACACATCCTTCCGACAATTGTTATGCATTATCACAATAACTTTTTCATTAAAATCAGAAACAGATTATAGAAATATTTCTGTTTTCAAACTATGTCAGAAATTAACTCACTAAAATAATATAACAATGCAGTTTGTTGTGTGGCTATTTGACACACCGATATGAGAACTGAGGGGTTGAGCACAAGAAAGTCAACAATCAAGATTCAGATAAGGAGGTAATTCTGAGGCTCTCCTATTAAAGTAAAAGTAGATAACTAAGTTCTGGAACCCTTTGCTCACTCTTGTTTCTTTCCCCTTTACTCACAAAGATAATCAACTATCTTTGTCATTGAAAAACCCAACCAATGAAAAGCCACTTCAGTTAAAAATAAAAGTATAACTAAGAGACTTGTAGACTTTTTATCCTCCTTTAATCTTTGAAAAGAAAGAGAGAGAGAGAGAGAGAGAGAGAGAGAGAGAGAGAGAGAGAGAGAGAGAGAGAAAGAAAGAAAGAAAGAAAGAAAGAAAGAAAGAAAGAAAGAAAGAAAGAAAGAAGGAAAAGAAAACCTAGTAGAATACTTAAACCATAGCTTTGGGATTATTTGAAAAGGTAAATATTGCACCTAGATGAAAATTCTTCCACCTCTTTCAAAGAAAGGTGGTATTTTACTATTCCTCAAGTAAATTCAAACATCCTGAGAGAGCTCTTGTGTTCTCTTGAGACTGAAAAGGAGGCCTGGGGAAAGGAGGAGGCCAGGAAGATGGCGTTAACAGAGATGGAGATGGAGTGGGTGACAGGTCTGAATGAGGAAACAAGGAGAAAAGGCAGATGAAAAATGAGAACTGAAAGAGAATCGGGAATCTAGAAACTCCCTAATCTGGAAGAGAGGGAGAAGCTGTGACAGGGGGTCAGGGAGGAGCTACTTTTACATTTTGGTTGTTACTGTGACTGGAAACAGACGCAGTGTAATCCCACCATGGTTAAACAAATAACTCACTCAATTAACCAGAAATTTACCTATTATGATCTATCAGCATTACCTCACCAGATCCTTATAGATAAGTTTTGTAGTTTCCAGATATGGATTAAGCTCATCTTCATATTGACAAAGGGCTCCACCAAGACAAAGATGTTTGAAAAGACAAAACAGGAACTCTTCTCTATCTGGTTGGCTGAACACCTCATATTTTTCTGAGTCTTCCATTAGCAACACCTATGTTAAGATAATAAAATTCATTTTAATGTAATATAATTTAAGGTTCTCATTTATAATATTTTCAGAATAGTTTCAATTTATATATTTAAAATTAATCTTAAAGCTATTTTGAGAACCAATCCTGAGGCAACTGGGGAGTGATCTGGGAGATTTGCACCTATTGCCACTCCATTTTATCAATAGGTACTGATATTCAGTGAAAGGAATAAATTAAATTTTAAAACACCACTGCTAAGTCTTTCCTTCTTCCAGATATTTCTTTGTTCTAGGTGTTTTTTTTTTACTGATTGTTTTAGTGCTATTGTATTTTCATGTCATCTCAAACCTTATTTGAAGAATTTAAGAGTAAAAATAAATGGGGAAACGTCTCCATCTCATAAGGTCTCTCTGCTTCTCAACACAAGTTTAGGCTTATTCCAGAGCTAAACAAAAACATTCATTTCCTAATACTTCTCACCTTACAGAGTTTGGGATCACTTCTTTCCTTACCCCTACAGTTATACCGTTTTGAACCACTCAGGTAACTGGAGCCTAATACCCACGACTCTTCTTCCTTCTCCTCTCTAGTACCATCAATGTACTCAGCCAACCTATCTGCTGTGACTCTTGCTCTCCTGAGACTTTGCTACCTCTTTCAGAAAACAGTGTGACTGGATCTTTCATGGGGGATTTTCTTATACCATTAGGCATTACAGACAATTGATTAATTTGTTCATTGTGAATGGATATGGACAAGTTGTTGAATGTAATACATATTTCTTTTATTGATTTGTTTATACCCCACCTACTTTAAAAAATGTAAAATAGTTAAAATAAAAATATAGATACAATAAGACCAAAATAATTAATAAAAGACAAAAAAACAGTAATTAATAAGTGGGAATAATACATAAGGTACTCTAGATGGAAAAGGACAATAAAAATTGTACATGACATTTAACACTACCATACAAAGAAAGGAGGATAATATGAATTATTCAATCATCACTGTGTGGTGCAAGAAGTACATTTAATTAGAAAAACTGATTAAGATAACATTTTATTTACCCCAACCTCTAAAAAAAACTTTTCACAAGATCGTTGTATAAAAGGCATAAAAACCCAACAACTCTGATGTCCATACAGTTTACTTACAATGACTTCCTGAAAGCCAAGGTTATAGTAAAGGATAGGTAAGGGTAAGGGATCTATAATTTATTCCTCACTGGGGGTGCTGCATGTGACATCTGCACATCTCCCCTTCCCCCTCCCCCTGTAATGAAATGATGTGATGTTGAAGCCCAGGTCTGCAGTT
Organism: Chaetophractus vellerosus; assembly: GCA_004027955.1. NCBI lineage: Eukaryota > Metazoa > Chordata > Mammalia > Cingulata > Chlamyphoridae > Chaetophractus > Chaetophractus vellerosus. The sequence continues at coordinate 21,907 of PVKH010001901.1, forward strand.
ATCTGGAGACCTGGCTTAATACAAGGGTGAATAAAGTACCTAGGAATGAAAAGTTAATGCATTCCTTACACAAGCACTCTTATATATTGAATTGATTAGACTGTGTATATTTTAAAATTACACAGTCTAATCAATAAACAAAAGCTTTTGTAATGCAGTTTAAAACAGCAGCATTCTATGGCTATTCTCCCTCGCTTCATTACAGATGTGTAGGTAGACGATGGTTGCCAAGTCCGACTTCTGAGCTGCAGCAGTCAGGAAGGAGGTTACTGTCAGTACATGTTCCACAGTGCGCCAAGGAATCTATGCTGCTGCAAATGGGAGGCCCCATTTCAGTTCAGGCTAGAGCTGGAAGCTAGGTTTCTGTTTTCTGTTTCGTTGTTTTGTTTCATTTTTCTTTTCTGCCAGAAAGCAAGCAAGTTAAACCCTCTTTATTGCCAAAGGGTGGCAAAGAACACAAGAAGAAAATGGGCAACTAGCAGAAAAACACTGAGTCACAGCATTTCAGGAATAGAGGTGCTTTTCATGACAATAAGTAAGATGACAAGCAGCAGGCAGTTTTGCAAAGTATTCTGCTGGAAAGTAAAACCTCCGTAAAAACAAACAAACAATTGATTTAAAGATAGAGAAATCAAAATGTGGGAATGAAGGAGATAATTAAAGTGGCATTTCAATTTAATGGAGACAAGGTGTTAGTTTTCCGACAATTGACTACACATTCAGGAAAAAATCAACTGATGAGCCTCTTTCTGTAGAAGTGATGGTGAATCCTCTGAAATTAGAGTTAAGGGCCTCTAATTTCAGAGAAAAGAGGTAAGTATGCCAGTGGAGGGCAGAGAGAGAGAAGAGCTGAGATTAGTAGTATGCAAAAGAGTGAAGCCCAGAATAGACCAGACCCTTTCTGAGCTGTCAATTTCCAATCCTTGGTGAGAAAGAGTAGAAATTAATAGCAGATCCCCACTGTATAGTATTCATATGGTCTTGTGTCATACATAACTATACTTCTGTTAACTGAAGAACAAACTATATACAGTCTCATTCAATTGTGTGCTTGATTATTCTCAATTCGTTAATTTTAGTTTCTTTTTAAACTAAGTTAAAGAGACCTTTTAGGTACTGCCCTAGTATACACCAGTGTATGGTCTGGCTGGATGTTTCTGTTTCCTACAGAGAAAACTGCTGTGCCCAGAGCAGTGGGCCAGCAGTTTCCTAACTTCACTCCCATCTGGATTTACACACACTTCGTTAGCCATGTATCTCTCTCCTCTCTCTTAGAGTCGAATTAAATAGTAAGAGCAGTAGTTGCTAACATTATTGAAAGCTTACTAGTTGCCAGACATTGTGCTAAACACTTTAAATTCATCACTGTACATCATTCTCACATTCTTATTTTATAGATGAAGAAACTGAGGCTGAGAGAGGTTAACAATCACAGATAAGTTGCAGAGCTTAGATTCACATCTGTCTGTCTGATGCCAAATCTCTAATTTTTAATTCTCTCAATAATTATAATAATGATTCATTAATATATTTCATTTTAACAGCTTTTCATTAATTCTTTAAAAACGCATTTAAATGCTTTCTCAATTCATTTTCTCAAGGACTCCAGGAAGGAAGTAAAATTGTCATTTTTATCTCCAGCTTGTGTAGATAAAAGAATCTGAGACTCAAGAGAGTGGTTTGCTTAAGTCCATTATTATCCTGTAAATAATAAATCAGGAATCAGGTAAATAATCTATGTCTTCTGATTCTAGTTCAGTCTACCTCTCACTAAAACATATAACTTAGCTAATCAAATGGCTCTGCGGATCACAGCAGTACCATAAAAGATTCTTCTTTTGCTCCAAGGATGTTTTAAATATTCTTTTGATATGATAAGGGCTGCACATTGACTAGACCAGGGTTTTCCTCCTGCCTACCACTGACATTCTGGGCCAGCCAGCAGTTTGTCTTGAGCAGCTGTCCCACACACTGTGGTGTTTAGCAGCATCCTGGCTCCTGTTCACGGGCTGCCAGTGCTGTCCTCCCTCCAGCTGTGACAACCAAAAATACCCTGTGGGGGGCAAATCACCCTAGTTGAGCACCACTAAAATAAACAAATAATTAAACTGCAGGAAAAGTGCCAGCCAAGAAGAAATCTACCAATGAAATGAAAGTATTTATTACTAATCATTCATCAGCAAGAAGTATTTTATGAGTTTTAGGCAGGCAAAAGTTTTTACTATTTTGCATTTCCTGAAATAAAATTCCCCAGTGAAGTTTAAAAATTCTCTACTTACTTTTCGTAACTCATCAGAAATGAGAAAAGGATCACAAAACGAATCTAAACACTTAACAATATGTCCATTGTCTCGTACAATATCTTCATCGTATAACCGATTAAAAAATGACATTGAAAGCTGTGTGCAAGGAACGTTTATAGCTTCAATTTTTTTCACTTCAGTTCCTGAAAAAAAGATGTTTTACACATAATGGAGATATAAAAATTCATTTACCATTCTTAATTATTTTCAAAATAAATATCATGATGCGGAGATTCTAAGAAGTAATCAAACATGGTATGTTTTGATACATTTGAAAGAAACAGATTTTATTCTTATTTTGCCACTTGTTCATTTTTATTAATCATCAAAAGTTTTGAAAAGGATGGATATTTTATAATGATGAAAACATATCAATTTTTAAAAAGTAAATCATATTATTAAAGCATGGAATCCATCCAAAGAGTACACTCAATGGTACTTTTTATAATCATAGTTGGACATTGATCACCTCAATAATTATTAGACCATTTTCATTATTTCAATAATAATAATAATAACAAAAAATACACACAAAAAAAGTTTTTAACAAAACCCAACATTTCAGGACTAAATGAAGGGATGTATGAAATAGAAAATGCTCAAAAATGAAATGCATTTTTTTGTGTGCCTAGGGAGTTCTTAGACCAGTTTTAATGCCTACATCAGAATTACCTATAAAAGCAGAGGAATTGCTTTATATAACTTTGGATTTTATCACAAAAATTATTTGAATTAACGTAAGTAACGAGTGTTTCTAAAGTCCTGGAGGGTGTCTTGAAAACATCTCTACATTTAAAAATTTCTCCCTTATGATCTCATTTACAGGGTTTACTAAAAAATGTGTTAAAAAAAAAAAAAGTTTTCCAAGTCAAGGTAAATTTCAAACCAGACTGAAATCAAGTTATCACAAGTTCGGATTGGAGAAATTTGAAATAATGGCATTTTGTCTACTTTTCTCTTGTAGCTCTAGTTTTTGCCCCACCCCCACCCCTCCCCCACTCCACACCCATTTCCTGAATGTGTCTTTCAGGAATGGATTTTCTGTTACTAGAGGTTCTATTAAATTACAGAAAGACATAAAAATAAAAAGTGAGTATTTTCTATTACCCACTCGTTAACTCAATCACTCTCACTCATGCACACTCATACACAGACACGCTCACTCAGACATAAAGGAGTGGTGTCCTTCTTGTTCAGTTCTAGGGAGATTGCAGACCCAAGTGTGCTGGCCCTGGATGAGTCCTCTCCCTCGAAATAGTTGCGGGACCTTTGACCTGAGAAACAGCTCGTCCGTAAGTGGAGTTCAGCAACACTGGCGACTGTCGCTGCTTCCTCCCTCTGGCAGTCCACCTGGAATCCTGCCTGGACCTGTTATGATCCTGAGCTGGGCTAGTTTGGAAGCAAGAATGCCGCAAGCCAGGAACGGTATATGCCTCGGTAATTTCAAAATATGCTGCTAAGAGAAGCTCCTCTTGTTACAGAGGCACAGTCCCCTGGGGGATTAGAGAAAGCGAAAAGAAAACCATAGAAAATGATAGAATAGTTCTGAGCAACGCTGGAAGACCAGAGACATAAGAGCTGAGAGTGTGGAAGTCCCAGAAGAGGTGGCCACAGGATGAGGGACTAACACTGGGCCATTTTAATAAAACTTCCCCACCTCTGATTTGGGGAGTGACTAGAGAGTCTGGATGGTGAGAGAAGGTGGTTAAATTCAAACCACTGAATCTAAGGCATGAAAACAGCACCCTTTTAAGAAACAAAAGTGTTTTTCAAGGGAAAAAAATACTTGTATATTAATTTAAAAATTTGTATTAAAAATTTACTCACAATTCACACCTACTAGAATAAACACTATTAAAAAAAAACAGAAAACTACAAGTGTTGGAGAGGATGTGGAGAGATAGGAATGCTTATTCACTGTTGATGGGAATGTAGAATGGTACAGCCACTGTAGAAGTCTGTTTGGCAGTTCCTAAGGAAGTTGAACACAGATTTGCCATGTGATCTGGCAATACCTCTACTAAATATATACCCAGAAGAACTGAGAGCAGTGACACAAACAGACATCTACACACCAATGTTCATAGCAGTGTTATTCACAATTGCCAAAAGACAGAAACAACCCAGGTGTCCATTAACAGATGAATGGATAAACAAACTGTGGTGTATACACACCATGGAATATTACGGCGGTAAGAAGAAATGAAGTTGTGAAGCATATGACAACGTGGATGAACCTGGAGGACAATACGTTGAGTGAAGCAAGCCAGACACAAAAGGACAAATGTATGATTTTGCTATTATGAACTAAATATAATGAGCAAAGTCATGGAATTAATAGCTAGAATATAAGTCACCAGACAATAGAATGTGGTTAGAGAATGGAAAGCTGAGGTTTAATTGTGCAGAATCGGTAAAAATGTTGTAAATATTTGGAAATGAACAGAAAGGTGAAAGCACATCATATAGTCTGTTATTAGTAGTGCTAACATATGGGTATGATAGTGGTTGTAAGGGAAAGTCTAGGGATATGTATATTACTAGAAGGAAAGTTGAAAAATGAAACATGCGACAGTATAGCATAGCAAACCTTGTGAAAAATAAATATAGCTAATAGTACATTTGTAATTATGTTTTTCTCTGAAACAGAACATATATACGCTAATGTTACAAGAGGTTAATACCAGGGTGATAATCAGGCAAAAATACAACCAAAACAAACTACAGAGAGTAGTGTATGGTAATATATTAATAATATTCCATCAATGGCAAAAATAAATAAATAAAAGGAAGCATGCTAAATGAAAGAAACTAGACAAAAAGTACTACATACTGTTTGACTCCATCTATGCAAAAATGTAAATACAAATAAATTACAGACACAGAAAGAGATGAGCAGTTGTGTATGGCAGCGGAAGGATAGAGAGATTAAGAGGTGACTACTAAGGGGTAGGGTGTTTCTGTGTTTATTTGTTTTTGTTTTTTGGTGTTTTTTCTTTTCTTTTTTTGGAGTAATGAAAATGCTCTTTGATTGTACTTTTTTAAAAAAAAGATTTATTTATTTCTCTCCCACCTCCCCTCCCCAACTGTTTTGCGCTGTCTGCTGTGTGTTCTTCTGTGTCTGCTTGTCTTCTCTTTAGGCGGCACCGGGAACCGATCCTAGAACCTTCCGGAGCGGACAGAGGAGCTCAATCTCTTGTGCCACTTCAGCTCTGGGGTCTGCTGTGTCACTTATTGTCTAGCCTCTGTGTCTCTTCTTGTTGCATCATCTTGCTGCACCAGCTTTCCACACGGGCCAGCACTCTGCATGGGCCAGGTTGCTTTCCATCAGGAGGCCCCAGGAATAGAACCCTGGACCTCCCATATGGTAGACAGGAGCCCAATCACTTGAGCCACATCCGCTTCCCTGATTGTACACTTTAGATCAGGCCTTTTTTAACAAGGGGTCCATGAGCTTGAATTAAAACTCAAAAAAACATTATTCTTGTGGGGACATGTTGGTGCAGGTGTGATATATTTATTAAAAATTGTACAGTATAGTGTGGACTTAGTAAGGGGTCCGTGGTTTTCACCTGACTGGCAAAGGGGTCTGTGGAACAAAAAAGGTTAAGAACCTCTGCTTTAAATGAATTGTATGGCTTATATATTTCAATAAAATTGATTAAAAAGAAAAGAAAAAGTTTACTCACCTATTATTGCTGTTAGTTACAACATCTAGTTGTTAATTATCAGCATAAGTAAATAATACAGCCACAGGGCAGGATGTGATAACAGGGGTTTTCTTTTCCTATTTCCCTTCTTTTGATATGTGATAGTGTTTTTAAGATCCTTTCTGAAAGACTGGTACTAATTCAGTAATCTACTTTTCTCTGTTATTGTGGTTACATCTTTTAAGATGTTAATATAGATGTTCATGACTTGAGCCAGTTGGGGAGTTTAATTATTTAAAGAGACTTATTCAAAGTTCAATTACTGTCATCTCAATGATAGTGAGCAATTATCTACCAAAAAGAGGAGGAGGAGGAAACTGAAGCATGAGGGATCTAGGTCCTACATACATTTTGAATCATGCTCTAGATGGGTTAAATTAATTAGGACCTTTCCTGATTGTAGACTGGATAAACAGGCCTTTTTTAATCACAGGGATATGGAAATACATTTATTTCTGAATAAACCTACATAAAAAAGCACATAGTTAATAAAATAAAAAGTAAATATATGCTTTTAAATGATCAATATTAAATGTAATAATAATTATAATTTGTTGTTATAGTTGTATGATTGTTATGAGGAATGGTTATGTGAATTCAGTTTGGTTTGAAGTAATGATCGTATTATCAATTGTGCTTTTAACAATGGGTGTGTGCTGATTTCATAAAAGTTTGTCTAAATGTAAAATATAACCTAGCTCTGGTAAAGAATGAATGTGATTAATTCCACTGAATGATATGCTTGGGAGTGGTTGAGATGGTAAAATTTATGAGGTATATAATGTTTCTACAATTTAAAAAAAGAAAAGAAAAGAGTGACTAAGGAGACAACGATAATTAAATGCAGCATGTGATCCAGGACTAGATTAGTAATGAGGGAGAAAAAGCCCAAAAGGACATTAGGACTATGCAAAAATTGGAATATAGACTGTAA
>PVKH010001902.1:0-28756 GCA_004027955.1 Chaetophractus vellerosus
AAGCAGAAGGGGGGGGATATGTAATAAAATAAAAAATTAAAATTAAAAAAAAATCTTAAAAAAAAAACTATGACTTGGTTCTTTGGAAGAAAGATCAATGAAATTGACAAATCTTTAGCTAGACTGACAAAGAAAAAAAGAGAGAGGACACGAATAACTAAAATCAGATATGAATGGGGACATTACTACTGATCCCACAGAAACAAAAAGGACTATAATAGGATACTATTAACAGCCGTATATCAACAAATTAGATAACCTAGATGAAATTGGCAAATTGTGACACACAGACTACATATACTGACTCAAAAGAAGAAATAGAAGATTTCAACAAACCACCAGATAGTGAAGAAATTGACTCAGTAATCAAAAACTTTCCAACACAGAAAAGACTGGACCAAAAAGCTTCACAGAGGAATTTTACCACACAATCCCAGAAGAATTAACACCAATCCTGCTCAATCTCTTCTAAAAATTTTCAGAGGAAATGTGGTTTGAAACTGTATGTACCCCAGGAAATCATGTCCTTAAAGCAAGTCTATACCTGTAGGTGTAAACCTATTATAAGTAAGACATTTTGATATGTTTACTTCAGTTAGTCAGTATGGGCCTTAATCTTCTTACTGGAATCCTTTATAAAAGGGATGAATACAGAGAAGGTGGGGGAGGAAGCCACAAAGGCAGGAAGCTGGAAGCAATGAAACCCGGAAGAGAAGGGAGAGACCAGCAGACACTCCCCTGTGCCTTGCCATGTGGCAGAGGAGTCAAGGATTGCTGGCAGCCAGTCTTTGGGAAGAAAGCATCACCTTGATAATGCTTTGGGCATTTTGGCACTTTTCTCAGCCTCAAACTGTAGGCTAACAAATTACCATTCTTAGGCCGACTTATTTCATGCTATCTGCCTTCAGCAGCCTAGGAAACTAAAACAGGAGGGAACATGTCCTAATTCATTCTAAAAACCCCACATCATTCTCATCCCAAAGCCAGATAAAGCTACCACAAGAAAAGAAAATTAAAGGCCAATATATCTTAAGACAATAGATGCAAAAATCCTCAACAAAAAACTAGTAAACCAAGTCCAACAGCATATGATAGTGTTATATAACATGATCAAGTGGGATTTATCCCAGGTATGCAAGTGTGGTTCAAAATAAAATAATCAATTCATATAATTATACTACATCAACAGAATAAAGGGAAAAACACATGACCATGTCAATTGATGCGGAAAACCATTTGACAAAACACAGCACCCCATCTTAGAAAACTAGGAATAGAAAGAAACTTCTTCAGCATGATAAAGAGGATATGTGAAAAACCCACAGCTAACATCATACTTAATGGTGAAAGACTGAAAACTTTCCCTCTATGATCAGGAACAAGACAAGGATATCCACTGTCACCACTGTTATTCAACTTTGTACTGGAAATTCTAGCCAGAGCAATTAGGTAAGAAAAAAAAAAAGGTATCCAAATTGGAAAGGAAGAAATAAAACTTTCCCTGTTTGCACATGATAAGATCCTATATACCAAAAATCCTGAAAAATCCACAACAAAATTCCTAGAGCTAATAAATGAATTTAGCAAAGTGGCAGGATATAAGACGAACACCCCAAAGTTAGCAGTGTTTCTATACACTAGTCGTGAACAATCAGAAAGAAAAAAAACAAGGAAAAGATCCCATTTACAATGCAACTAAAAGTATCAAAATATCTAGGAATACATCTAATGAAGGATGTAAAGGACTTGTACACAGAAACTATAAAACATTGCTAACAGAAATCAAAGAAGACCTAAATAAATGGAAGGGCATTTCATCTTCATGGAACAGAAGACTAAATATTGTTCAGAAGTCAATTCTAACAAAAACAATTGACAGATTCAATGCAATCCCAATCAAAATTTCAACAACCTTCTTTGTATTAATGGAAAAGCCAGTATCAAATTTATATGGAATAATAAGGGGCACCAAATAGCCAAAGCCATCTTGAAAAATAATGAAGTTAGGGGACTCACATTTCCTGATCTTAAAACTTATTACAAAGCCACAGTAATCAAAACAGCATGGTACTGGCATTAGTACATACAGAGCAATGGAATCAATTAGAGCTCAGATATCAACCCTCACATTTGTGACCAACTGATTTTTGACATGGGGCAATGACTCCCTGGGAAATAATTATCTCTTCATCAAATGGTGCTGGGAAATCTGAATCTCCATTTGCAAAGGAAGGAAGGTGGACCTCTACCTCACAGCTTTTTACAAAAATCAACTTGCAGTGGATCAAAGACCTAAATATAAGAGCTAGAACTATAAAATTCCTAGAAGAAAACATAGGGAAGCATCTTCAGGACATTGCATTAGACAATGGTTTCTTAGACCCTTCACCCAAAACACAAACAACAAAAGAAAATATAAATAAAAGTCATCAAAATTTAAAACTTTTGTACATCACAGGGCTTTATCATGAAAGTCAAACAACAACTAAACAATAGAATATATTTGAAAACTGTGTATTTGTTAAGGGCTTAATATTCAGAATATATAAAGAAATCCTACAGCTCAAACATGAAAAAGACAAACAACCCAGTTTAAAAACAGGAAACAGACATCTCTCCAAAGAAGATATACAAATGGCCAGAAAGCACATGAAAAATGCTTAACATCCTTAGCCATCAGGAAAATGCAAATCAGAACCACAATGAAGTAACGTTTCACACCTAGTATAGTGACTATTATTGGGGGAAAAAAACAGAGAATAACAAGTGTTAGAAAGAATATGCAGAAATAGGGACACTCCTTTATTGTTGGTGGGAATGTAAAATGGAGCAGCCACTGTGGAAGACAGTTTGGCAGTTCCTCAGAAAGTTAAGTACACAATTACCATATAATGCAGGAATCCCACTTCAATTTTCAAGTGAATTTAAATCAGGAACTCAAACAGATACTTGCACATCATGTTTAAGTGCCATTATTCACAGCCCAAAGATGGAAGCTATCCAAGGGTCCATCAGCTGATGAATGGATAAACAAAAGGTGGTATATACAAAGAATGGAATATTATTCAGCTGTAAAAAAAAAAGAGGAATGCCATTCTGATACATGCTACAAGTTGTTTGAACCTTGGAGACATCTTGATGAGTGAAATAAGTTAGACACAAAAGGACAAATATTGTAATTGTATGATATCACTGATATGAAATAATTAGAATAAGCAAATTCATAGATTCAGATTCTAGAATGTAGATTACCAGGGGATGGGATAGGGATAGAGAAAAGGGAGTTAATGCTTAAATTTTGCAGAGTTACTATTTGAGACAACAGAAATGTTTTGGTAATGGATGGTGGTGATGATAGCACAACTGTGTGAACATAATTAACAGCACTGAATTATATATTGAATGTGGTTAAAGGTAAAATTTTAGGTTGAGTGTTTATTACTAGAATAAAAATAAAATAAAATAAAATAAAACGCATCAGACGGTACAACACAAAGGATAAACCCAAAAGTAAACCGTGGAGCATAGTTAATAGTACAATTATAAAAATGCTCTTTCATTAATTGTAACAATTTTACCACACTAAAGCAAGACGTTAACAATAAGATAGTGTGGTGATATGAAACTGTGAGCACCCCCAGAAAAACGTGTTCTTAAAGCTAGTCCATTCCTGTAAATGTAAATCTTTTGTAAGTAGGACCTTTTGATTAGATTACTTCAGTTAAGGCATGGCCCAGAGTGGGTCTTTCTCCTCTTACTGGAGTCCTTTATAAGAGAATGAAATTGGGACAGAAAGAAAGACATGGAAGCCAGAAGCTGAAGGCAATGAGACCAGGAACAGAATGGACAGACCAGCAGATGCTGCCATGTGCCTTGCCATGTGGCAGAGGAACCAAAGATCACCAGCAGCCAGTCTTTAGGAAGAAAGCATTGCCTTGATAATGCCTTAGTTTGGACATTTTCCCAGACTCTAACAATAAGCGAATAATTGCCATGTTGAAAGCCAACCTATTTTATGGTATATGCTTTCAACTTATTGAACTAAAACAGATGGTATATGGGAACCATGTATTTTATGCATGGTTTTTTGTAAACCCACAAATTCTGTAATTAAAAAAACAAACAAAAAAGGAATGAAGTTCTGATACATGCTACAACATGGATGAACCTTGAAGACCTCATGTTAAGTGAAATAAACCCAATAAAAGAAGAGAAATATTGTATGATTTCACTTACATGAAATACCTAGAACAAATAAATTTATGAAATTTAAGAGAGTAGAGTGGAAGTTATGGGATGGAGGGAGCTTTGCAAGCAAAATGAGGAGTTATTGCTTAATAACTGGAGTTTCTTTTCAAGGTGATGGAAAAAGTTTGAGTAGCAGATGGTGGTGGTGGTAGTACACTATTGTGAATGTAATCAGCATCACTTAATTGCACACTTGAAAGTAATTAAAATTGGAAAGTTTGAGTTATATATATGTTACAACAATTAAAGGTTTTTTAAAAAAAAATCCATTGAGACTTCCTTTGGGAGCTGGTATGTAGCCCATTTCCATATTTGCTTGAAAATAATCAATTTGTTGAGTGTGTGATGCTATAATTTATCAATTCTCAGTTGCACATTCTTTCACAGTTTAACCTTTCTGCAACTGGGATACATCTTACAAAAGCCAGCATTTTGCAATTGACATAGGCCTGATTTAAAATTAGTTTCTTCCACAGAGGATTTGTGTTTGTTTTTGCCAGTCAACTGAGGCCACTGTCAACTGAAGCCGCTTGAAATTAAATGCTCTGCTTTTGCTGGAGGATTTTACTTTTTTTCTTTTATGAGCATGGGTAGTATGAAATCAGATGGTAAACCTGCGTGATGTCTGCCTGGCTTATGATATAGATTTTCAAGGAAGCTTTTTTGCTTCATCTGTCTACCCAGTGCCAGAGTTGAGATAAATAAGTTTCCTTACTGTCCCTTTCTGCATGAGAATTTATTTCTCATTTTCTTTTACATAAGTCCTTTGGTATCCTGGTTTATGATATGGTGAAGTAGGGGGTGTAGGGGCAAGGCTTCTAGAAGTTAAGACTGCTTGTTTTGGACTATTTTTCTTCATTAGTCATATATAAAATTATGTTAGTTTTAAAAATTCAAGGTATGTTAAATTATTAAATACAGCATATTTAGTACATTAAGCTTATTAATTCTATTTTCCTATCTACATCATTACTGGTTTTTAGAAGTCTGTATTATGTCCCACTATAATTATGGATTTGTCAGTTTTCTCTTTTAATTTTGTAAAGTTTTTAACCTATGTACTTTGAAACTATATAGTTTTATCATCTAGGTTGAATATTCTTTTTTTATAATTCTGTGATAATCCTCTTTATTTCCATTAATTCTTTCATATTCAATTTTATATTGCTTAATATTAATATTTCTTTACCAGCTTGCTTTCACCAATTTCCTGGCATATGTCTTTTGTAAGCAGCATTTGTATAAATTTTTATTTTGATATCCAGTGTGAGACTTTCTTTAATAAGTAATTTAAATTATTTTATGCTTATTATGATTGCTGATTTATTTGGATTTATTCCTACCAACTTAGTAGATGCTTGGGGGCGTGTGTTGTTTTTCCTTTGCTTTTTTTTTTCTTCCTTTCCTCCCTCCTGCTGAATGGAAACATTTTCCTTATTCCCTACTTTTGACCCTGTGCTGGAATTGTAATTTGTAAATTTTTACTGCTGATATTTTAGTGGTTATCCTTAACATAGACAGAAGTTTCTATTTCCCTTCCCAGACAATATAAGGGACGCATACTTTGTCCTGATCTCTTTGTGGTGTTTTGGATTTTACTTCCACCAGTTTTAAGCACAAAAATCAATGATCATTTAGGAATTAACATACATTAAACAAATACCTATATTTAATGATTTTCTCTTCTTACTACTGTTTCTTGACCCCTCCTCCAGAATAACTTTTCTTCTTCTGTAGAACATACTTTAGTATTTAGTATTGCTTTCACTAGCAGTCTGCTATTATGACTGCTTCCTTGACCCATGAGTTATACAGAAGTATGTTCATTGGCTCCTCTGAGTTGATTTTTTCATTTGTTTGCTTGTTTGTTGTGTTTTTTTGTTGTTGTTTTTAGGAGGCACCCCTGGGAACTGAACCCAGGACCTCCCATGTGGGATGGAGGTGCTCAACAGCTTGAGCCACATCCTCTCCCAAAGCATTTTTTTTTAAAGAGGTACTGGGGAGTGAACCCAGAACCTCATACGTGGGAAGCAGGTGCTCAACCACTGAGCTACATCAGAAGTGTATTTTAAAATTTCCAAAAGTAAAGGATTTTCAAAGTTGTCTTTTATTTTTCTGGCAAAAATACATAAATGTTACATAAAAGAAGACAACTTGCCTGAGAGTGATTCTTTGTGTATTTTGAGAATTGCTTTATGGTCCAGAAAGTGGTTAATATGTGTAGGTACACCAGTTGTGCTGGAATGCAATGTGTGTTATCCCAGTGTTAGATGCTATGCTCTATATCCACTCATTATTTTAATCTCATTTAATAAAATGGTTCAAAATCTAGTATGTATACCAGTATTTTTTTTTCAGCTTTGATCTGTTAGGTATTGAGAATGTACAGTAAAGTCTCCAGTATTATGGTAGATATGTCAGTTTCTCTATACAGTTCTGTCCTTTTTCACTCTGTGTATTTTGAAACATGTTTTCTGCACATACAGATTTAGAGCTGCTTTACTTTTGTGGTGAACTCAGTCTTGTTTTTAATGCTTTCTTTCTCTAGTAATGTTTTTTTCCCTAAATTTCTTTTTTGTCTGATATTAATATACCAGCCCTTTTTGGTTAGTAATTATTTGTTATAGCATCTTACACAATTTTACTTTCATACTCTCTATTTCTTTTGTGAGTATAGAACCTAATATGGGAGTTATTCCTGCTACCCAAGTATATCAATCCCAATTATGCATTAACTGAGTAATTGACAACTGGGTCTGGCTGTGGACCCAATGGATCCACTGTAAGCTAGTCTTTAGCCAGGCTTCCATTATTACCTGACCCTGTGGATCCCACACTAATGGAATAGCTAGGATAAGGCTTTGGGTCTCTGGTTATCTTTATGTCTTGTCTACTCAGACCCTGAGTCCAGTAGCCCTCAAAATGTCTGGATATTTCCCTTTTTCTAGTGTATGGTCAACCAAGGAAATGGTTGCAGTTTCCTTTGGGGATGGACTGAGGAAATCAATACAGTATGTATTTGCCACGGTGTTTTTAGGTCCCGAATTATAGTAACTCAACCACCCCTTCAGTCATTGGGTCCTGGATCTGAAATTGGCTCAGTTGTGGGGACGAGCAAGGGATCGTGACTTTTTACTGGAGTGACCGTGCTGAGCCTCCAGTTACTCCATTCTCGCCCTCTTCTTTGGTTGTAATTGTTAAGCAGCACCCTTGGTGTTTGCCCCTAAGGATGCCATGCTGTTGACAGTCCCCACAGCTCCCTTGGCTAGCCCTGCACCTGGCCAGTTGTTAGGGTGATTGTGGCCCCCTGGTTTCTGGTCACTGAGCCCCCCCCACCACCACTTGGCCCCCCGTTCCTTCCATCCCCCAGCTCTGTGACTGCCTCTCTCACCCATATCACCAGCCTACAGGAGCCTGCTTAGTGATGCTGTTCCCCATCTCACCAGAGCGTTCCTGATGGCCTTGGTGAGTGGTGAGCCCTCCGGGTCTCTCCATGGGAGGACCTGTGGCTTAGTTTTCTGATCTTGTGTTATTAAGTGGTATGCTCGTTTTCTCAGCCTCTTCCTTCCCTACTCCTCTGACTGCCAGGGCAGCTCTGGCATGTTTACTTCCCTCTGTGATAGCCATCTCGTAGGCCAGTCAGAGTCACCCCCTGTCTCCTGCCACTACAAGCTAGCCAATGCTTACAGCACCTTGGATGTGTAATATCTTTCCTTTCTTACCAGGCCCAGCACGTCCCTTGCTGGGTTACCTTAATTATTGTCCTGGCAGCCAGGACAGGAGCCCGGGTAGCTTCTGAGGGGGTCCATTTGTTGCATTGCAGGAGAGGATCTTCAGTGTTCTCTGGCACAGGGCAAGTGCTAGCCCTCACTAGGAAAGAACGGGCTCCCTCTACAAACTATTGGAGGGGTCAGGGTCTGTAAGACTCACCATTTAGAAGTCCCCAAGTTTTCACAACCAGGTGAAGTATGCCCTGACTTTAGCTTAGCACACCTGCCTTGACTGAGCATTTAAATGCCGCTGGAGCTCTGCAGCTCTAATGGTGGGAGCTGGTTTGTTGCTCAGCTGCCTTTGTCCTTCCACCCTTTGGAAGCCTCTTTCCAAGCTACTAAAGAGTCCCTCCAGCTCTCCACATAGTCCTCAACTGCCTGTTAGTGTCCTCGGTCTCTCATCATCCCTTTTCAAGGTATCAGTAAAGCATAGCAGTAGTTGACGAACTCCACTAGCTTCATAGTCAGTCTGCTCACCATATTTTTCAAATTCTGAATCATTATACCTGTGAGGGCATTTCCCCCTCCAGGACATTTTCTCAAGTCAACTCTGGTGAAATCTTCAGCACTTGGATGGCCCCCGCGTGCCGGGGACTCACCGTGTCCCCCTACGAATCAGGGCAGCAGGGTGGTGAGTGAACCAGTCCCAGGACCCCGTCTTACTGCTTGTTTTCAGACTACTGGCACTACTCCTGCTAGAGCATGTCCTCCCAGAAGCAGATGCCAAAACAGCATCTATTGGGGGACAAGTGGAAGGGAGCCAGAGGAAGCTAGGACAGCTGTTCCACGGCAATGCCGGTTCCACCATTGTGGAGGAAAGGGAAGAAGGAGAGCTGTGTAGGAAAAGTCTCACAGTTATAAAAACATTTTGGCAAAGCTGATGGGACGTCCTTGAGCCAAAGTCACCCTTTAGAGGAGAATCATGTGGCCTAGGATTGTGCCTTCATTAGTTACCCTGCTTACTCAGTCAGTGACTGATGGCAACATTTGGCTCTTCTGCAAGTGATACAGCCAATTGCAGGGCCCAGCAGTGCAGGCCCTTGGTCAGTTATGTTCTTTGCAGTTGAAGGTCTGGGAGATCTCAGAGGTACAGTCTCATGGTTGTCACAGAAATGACACATTTTTATTTATCTTACTATTTTTTGTTATGTATTGATTTATTTACATTCTGCCTTGTTCCAGAAATAATTTCAAAGCAGGCATCCATTAAAAACTCCAGTTAATGACAAAGTCATGGGATTTTAAACATACAAAGGAATGCGGTTGTCATCTAGTCCAGTGATATTTTCAATTTTTTTTCAGTGTTAGCATTCTGTCTCCAGAAGAAATCTTTTGCAGAATCTTAATATATAAAAGCAGAGCTAATGAGTTTGGCGTACTCCTGAGCCATCTTTATGGAATCCCTAGGCCTTCCTACAGTTTATAGAAGAGGTTCAGCAACTTTTCCAGAGTCACACAGCAAATTATTGGCAGGAATGACAGTCCCTTCCTCCTGATTTAAAGTCCAGGTCTCCATTGCCTAAACTGTGGTGTCTCAGTAGACATCTCCTGAAATTGGACCCTGGTAGAGACAGGCTAGTTTTGCCATCTGACATTCCAACAGTTGATGGTAACAGGATCATGCACCTGAAACAATAATCAAATAAGAAAAAGAAAAAGAAAACCAGCTGGAAGACCAGTGGTTCACTGATCCTCACCTCCAGTGCCCCAATAGCAGGACACTGGAGTGAGCACTAATGCAAAATGCAACTAGTAAGAGATCTGTTTTGGGAGACATGTATTTCTCTTCTTTCTAAGGGTTACTCTTAAATTAACAATTATTAAGTTAATATCTTTACCCCTTTCCCAAATAATGCAACACTTTCAACTTATTTAAATTCTCTCATGACCATTCCACATATTGTTGACCAATATTTTCATTTTTAAAAAAATTTGTGAAAGATGTAAGGTCTGTGTTTAGGTTTTTTGGTTTTTTTGCATGTGGACATCCAGTTGCTCTAGCACCATTTGTTGAAAAGACCGTGTTTTCCCCATTGAATTGCCTTTGTACTTTGTCAAAAGTCATTCATCTGTATTTGCATGAGCCTGTTTCTGGGCACTCTGCCATTCCATAAATGTGTGTTTCTTTCCTTCACTGATATTCTGCTGTCTTGACGACCGTAGCTTTATAGTAAGTATTTCTTGAGGCCACGTAGCGTGGCTCCTCCAGCTCTGCTCCTTATCAGTAGTGTGTTGGCTGTTCCACATCCTTTGCCGTTTCATATAAACTTCAGGATCTGTTGATGGATATTTTTTAAATAGCTTGTGGAGATTTTGATTGGGATTGCACAGAATCTACAGCTCAAACTGTGAAAACTTGATATCTTAATAATATTGAGCCTTCCAATCCATGAACATGTAATAATCTATTTAGCCCTTTCTTGGATTTTTTTTTTTTTTAGAATGAGGGTAGAAAGCCAATAGAGGGAAAGATTTTTGATGGTGAAAATAGGAAACAAATTAGTTCAATATTTTCCTAAAGGAAGTAGTTGTGACTAGGATAAAGAGCATGCAGGTTGAGAACTTAGTCTTGATTGAGAAGTACACTTTTTCCCCCTTGGAGATGAAGGTGAAATTATGAAGTGATGTAGACAGAAAGAGAAATGTGTAGGTGATGCAAAATTGTATACATTAATAAAGTGGGTTTTTGTTTCTGTTTTTGTTTTTTTGAGAGGACAGAATCAAGGCCTTAGAAAGAATGGAGATCAGTTTAGGAAAAGATTCTGGAGTGAGTATAAGCTCCAGGAGAAAAGCATTGACCTTTCCATTGTTGGCCAGAGTTTTAGGGCCTTAGTTGCTTCATCTTCAGCATCAGCATCGGTCTCACCTCACATTGTCAGCTCAGGGCCACCAGCATCTGAAAATGTGTCACTTGAATTTTCAAGCTTCTCTTCTATCGCATGAGCTGATACTTGTTCTTGTGTTGTATTATCTTTTATCTAAGAGCAATTGGCTGCTTTGAGATCACAGTTCTTCATTTTAAGAGAAAAGAAATATCAGTTTGTCCTTCTAACATTCTGAATTCCTCTTTCTGTTGCCTGTAGCAGAATGGTTGGCCTACGAGTATTCTTTGAGATTTTTAGAAAACATGGAGGACCTCTCAAACTGCCTTTTAACAATGAATGAAAGGGGATTTAGTATTCCTATTTGGAGTTATAAAATTTGTTACATTTCATTTGGAAGTTTGAGATTATTTTATAAATCCCAAAGAGAAAAAGATTATGTTTATAAACTAATCTATTCCCCTAGGTGAGATACCCTTTGAATACAGTAAATTCTTCTGAGGGGCCTTTGATTAGATTGCTATTCCATTTAGGGCTTTTGCTTGGGCTACATCAGTAAGGTGTAACTCAGGTTGGGTCTCCTCCCCCTTGCTGGGGCTGATGTAAATGGAAATACAGAGAAAGACGGACTGAGACCGACATAAGAAGAGAGCACTGTCATTTTTGATCCTGCCATGTGACAGAAAGAAGGCTCAAGCAGCTGAGGCCCCAGGGAGAGATGAGCCATTTGCCTGAGAGCTCACAGCTGAAACTGATACAGGCAGCCTTAAGAGACAAGCCCTGTGCCAGCTTGCAGCCGAAATCTGGAAGAAAGCGGAGCAGCTGAGCCACTGGGAGGAAGCCTGGAGGGGAAGGAGAGACCAGGCAGAGAGGCCCACCATCCTGCTTCACCACATGGCAGCTGGCTTTGGTGAGAAAGCACCTCTTATGGTGCCTTGAGCTGGACTTTACACTGCCTTGGAACTATAAGCTTTTACCCGAAATAAATCCCCTTTATAAAAGCCAACACATTTTTTGGTGTTTTGCATTGGCACCCCTTTGGCAGACTGAAACACTTCATATAAGAACCTGTTGGGGGTGGAAGAAGAAGATGGAAATGAAGATGATGATTTAGGTTTCCAAAAATTATAGTTACTTGTGGAAGGCTTTAACTGAAAATAGATCTTTTCTCCTGAGATTTTAGTTTGTTCTAGAGAATAATATTACAAAATCCAACATTGCACAATAAAAAAGGCAAAAGCAAGGGAAGATTTATGATGATGGTTCTTGGCAGTTCGTTTAAACTGGTATGCTCTCTTGGCTTTATATTTAATAGTGAGATGCTTTAAGTTCTTTTTCCTGCCTATGTGAACTAAATTGAGTTATATTTGTACAATTCTCATTCTGCTTAGAAGCTTTCATTTAATACCTAGCCTTTTTGCTATATTCCAAAAGAACGATGGTATTGAGAGGATAAAGGAAGAAGAAAGGTAAAAAGAAAACCTAGAGGAAGACAACGCTGCCAGGTCCACTTAGACAGGGCCATGGCTAAATCGCTGGCTAACGAACGGCCACCGATCATAGATGTGTGCCTAGAAATGACCTCATCAGACCCCCTCACTCCCAGGGCTCCATCCACCAGTACAAACACAGCAGTGTCTCAAAATAGCCTGAACTGCCACGTTGGCAGTTGAGCCAGAGAGGGAGGACTTTGGTCTCAAGTCTTGTGGCATTAGGTTTAGAGTGAGAGTAAATTAATAAATGACCTATTCCTGCTTGGAGACCCAACAGAGTATGAGAGCAACAGCTTACATCTGAATTGTGATATTAGCTTTACTTACAGCTACAGCTGTATTTGTGGTGGAAAGAAGGAGAGGTTGAGTTAAATGGATTTACTTCTTTTAGCAGACCTTGTTTATCGGCTGTTGACTGTGACATGTCTATTAGCTGAGTGCCTGAACACTGTGCACATACGTGTGCATGTGGGCAAGCATGTGTGTGTATAAGTGCATGAAATAAGAGCCAAGACTGTAGAATAAAATTCCTTAATGTTCATATTGTGTATGAAGCCCGAGTTAAAGGATGCATTTTTCTTTCTACATAAACGAAGCGAGAGAGATTCACTGCAGGCTTTCTTCCGGGCAAAGTGAGTAACGGCTTAGATGAGGAAGGGGAAGGGAGCTGCCCCATGCTGACGCTGGCTTGCTGCGCCCCAGGGGGCTGACTTGGTGGCATCAGTGTTCATTAATATGAGTGCCCTGTGTTGTCTTGCAGTTGTGTGGGGATGTGGGAAAAGAGGGAACGGAATTGCTCTCCTCAACGTCTCTGTATGAAGAATAAGCTATGGGACTTGCACTCTGACTACGCCGTGAAGGCCAATGACCTTTTCATACTGACAGCTATGACCTTGCTCTGTGCCTGGCAATTCTGGAAGCACCTTATGTACTCCTCGCAAGGATCTTATTGGGTAGGACATGCTGTCATTCTCATTTTACAAATGAGGTAACAAAACTCAGACTTATTAAGTTGACAGAGTCCACACAGGTGTAGAGCCAGACCTAAAACTTGGTCAGTCAGATTGAAACCCAGGGTTTTTTTGTTGTTGTTTTTGTTTTTATCTCTAGGCTATAAAAAGCATGAAGCAGTGAACTTAAAAGATAAAAAGTCCCTTATAGAGGTTAAATTTTAATGCACAGAGAATGACCGTAAATGAGTATACAGAATATCTCCTATTTCTGATGGCAGTGCGTGCTATGGAGAAAAATAAAGCAGTAATATTAAGGGAGTCCACATGTTACAGTTTTACATGGCTGTTCATGGAAGAGCTCACTGAGGAGGTAATATTTGAGCAGTGATCTGAAAGAGGTGAAGAGATCGCCCTGTGGGTGGCTGGGTACAGAGCTCTCCAGACAGATGGGAGAACAAGTACAGAATTAGAATGCCATGCCCTGTGAGGCCAGATGCTATTATTATTCTAATTGGAGTGAAAAGTCTCTCTGACATCAGTTAATAAAGAGTAAAGTAAAAGTGGTGATGATTTTGAAGATCAGCCAATATTTTAGCTTAGTCACCCTAGATTGCTTGGGTGAATATGATCTTTGTTTTGTATACTTGAATTCATTTAAAATGTCCTTGTGTTATTTTAGATATGCTTCAGATTCTTGAAGGATAAATATTGGGAGATGCTTATAATTTTCTGAAGATTCTCATGAAAGGTTTTAACCTTCTTGAAGCAAATACGTGATAGTAGAGCGATGTTCAGAGGGTGATCAAAGTCTAAGAGCACCAGTGACTGTCTGCGAGCTGTCTATGAGGGATACCTTGGCTAACCACTTTGCCCAATACCTTCCCTCTTTTACCTGCTAAATCCAGTAGAATTGTCCTTCAAGTAAATCAGTGAATAGAGATTGCTTTTCTTCTTTCTTATCTTTGTCCTGCCATTCTAGCACATAGTTAACTACCTGCTCGCTGATGAATTAAATGAAAGCAGTGGTGCCCTTTTCTGGAACTTCAGTAGGGGTGGAGGTGCCACCACACTTGGTGGGCATCAAACCAAGTTTCATAGAGCACTTGATCGGGGTAATTCCTGTTTATACATGGGAAGTAACTGATAGTAGAATTAGGACAATAAGATATTTATATAATATTTATTTTGCAGCAGACATGGTTCTCCATATCTATCATAACTTATGGTAAGAAAGTGATAACTAGCACCTCGTTGGGTTGTATTAAAAAACAAATTTTGAGTCATTCTTAGTATGCACAATTCCCAGAAAATGGCCTTTAAAATTGATTAGAATTTTAAAAGAATATAATTCTCAGTTTGTGGTGTGGTCCCTTTTCAAATAAGGAACTCAAAAGTGGTGTATTTTTATCTGTGGAACGTAACTCATAGTCCAAAACAATATCCAGTGGAGGTCTTCAAAGCAATGTTCTGGCCTTTTAAAAGTATTTCTATAATGTCATTTTTAAAGATATTTTTTTCAAGTAATATTATGTGTGTATATGACTTTAAAAAATTATTTATTATGGAAAAGCTAAAATATGTACAAAGGTAAACAGATTAGTATAATGTCCCCCCTTGTACCCATCACCCAGCTTCAACAATTATCAGTCCATATTGGTTTCAACTATATTGCTACTCATTTGCCCCCTTCCATATTATTTTTGAAGCAAACCCCAACAGACATAATTTCATCCATATATATTTTAGTATATATCCCTAAAAGGTACCTTTTTAAAAAAATAAACACTAATTTCATCCCTAAAAATCATGATGTTGTAATATCATGGAATACTCCATCCCTGTTCAAAATTCTAATTAGTTTATATATGTTATATATTTTTAATGTTGTTAGTTTGTTTTCAACAGGATATAAATAATTTCCAACCATTGTGATTAGGTGATTCTCCTAAGTCTCTTAAAAGTTCCCCTCCAACACTTTTTTTCCTTGAAAAAAAAAATGTTAGAAAACTAGATCATTTGTCCCATAGAGTTTTTCCAGTCTGGATTTTCCTGATTCTATCCTAGTGATGTAGTGTAACATGAGCCTCTATTCAGTATTTCCTACAAATTGGTAATTAGCTCTAAATGATTGATCGGTTGATCATTTTGACTAAATTTCTACCAAGAGGATGCACATAATGTTTGGTTGTATCTTTTTGTAATGTTACTGGCCTTTGAAAATCAACCTTTAGATGCATTAATTCATTGTAATATTTAGTGTAAAATGGTAATATTTTGATTTTTTTTCAGTTAAGTCAGACACTTTAAAGAGAAACTCTCATTTAGCATAGAGTTATTCATTGGTGTTGTTTGTATAAGAAACACTTTAGGGGAAGCAGATGTGGCTCAAGCGATTGGGCTCCCATCTACCACATCGGAGGTCCAGGGTTCGATTCCTGGGGCCTTCTGGTGAAAAGCAAGCAGCCCACGCAAGAGTGCTGGCCTGAGCAGAGAGCTGGCGCAGGAAGATGATGCAACAAAAAGAGACACAGAAGAGAGACATTAAGAGATGCAGCAGAACGGTAGCTGAGGTGGCGCAAGAAACTGAGCAGCCTCTCTCCACTCCGGAAGGCCCCAGGATCAGTTCCGGGTGCCGCCTAAAGAGAAGACAAGCAGACATAGAAGAACACATAGAATGCAGACTGCAAGCGCAAAAACGAGGAGGGGAAGAAATAAATAAGTAAATCTTTAAAAAAAATACCAACTTTCAGAGTAATGAGTAATGAGGTGGTTCTCCATACTTTTTTTTTTAATGTTTTAATGAGCTCTGGTTTTAAACATATTTTCATGTGATTTAGTCCTTTATAGTAAATGCTCTTACTGATGTACAAAATGTTCCTCCATCTTTAGCCATTGGCACCCACTTTAAGTTCACTTTGAAGTTCTTTCATCATGACCTTCTTTGCATTCTTTTGTGATAAGACACTCCAGGTTCATTGTGTACATTTTTTACCCCAGACCTGGATTGAACCATTTCTCCAAGCAGCACTGGCTTTTTATTTAGAATTGTCTTTAAAGATCACAATCTAGGTTCCAGTATTTTTATTATTATTATTTTTAGGAGGAACCAGGGATTGAACCCAGGACCTCATGCACAGAAAGCAGGCGCTCAACCACTTGAGCTACAGCCACTCCCCAGGTCTAGTATTATTTATTATCACTGAGTTAGCATTGTGACTAGACTTTTCAGGAGGCAGATCTAGAGCTAAAATACATTGTTAGTTAATACTTGTATTTCTAATTCAAAATCGGGGCAGAGCTTTTACTGTAAGATTCTACATTTTATTTCCTTTTTCCCATGTTGAGAATCCTGATTCAGCAATCCTTATGTCAATTTCTCTTCTGCCATCTTGATTTTCTAAAGCTCATTCTCTAATAGATTTCTCAATAATTGGTCATGGGAACAATATTCCTTGGGTTATTTTATGTTGAAAATAGTTAATCTGTAGCCTTTATACTTGAAAATCAGTTTGAAGTATATAAAATACTTGGCTCTCACTTTCTATTTTTAGCATCTTAAATATGTCTCTCTTGTCTTCTGACATAAAGTGTTGCTGTCTAAATGTCTGCTTGATAGCAAAAGGCTCTCCTTTTTAAGGAATTTGGTCTTTTCATTTACTCCTTATGACAACCTTGAAAAGCAGGCATTGTCATCATTTTAAATTGAGGAAACTAAAGTTTAGAGGTTAAACTACCTTATTAAAGCTGAATGGGTAATTTATGACAAAACAAAGAGGAAATAATTAGAATAATTAAATTTTACTAAGTTCGGAAGCCTGTGCATACCAATGATCTTAAAATACTAGAGGAAACATGACACATGAATGCCTGTTAATAACTCTGCCCTATTTTAATTTGAATTAGTTGTTATTTAGAGAGAATTTTTAGAAATATATATTTATATTTATCTAATATATGATATAAAATCTATATATGTGATTTTAAATAATAGGTAATATAAAATAAATTTTTTATGTGTTCAAAAAATTTAACACTTTGGAAATTCATTTTCCCCCCACTGGACTTCAAAACAATTGTTTACAATAATGTCTACTTTACTGATGAAATAGCTGAGATACAATAATATTAAATGGTTTGCCCATATACAGAATCACAGAGACAGGATGTAATATCCCATGCTTTCTCATTCTAAATCCTCTTTCCTTTATACCATGCTATCCCATGAAAGAGCTTTTAAAATGTTGTAGGATGGCCGAACAGATGAGCAAGCTATTATAATTTAGACATGCCTACCACAAATAGACTGGCTTGGTCTGTAATAATCAATTTTATGAATCATAAATACCAAAGATATGATGGAAAAAATGGTCATCTAAGCATTTGAGACCTAATTTCAGTCTTGCAGGTCAAAAATACCCATTAGGCACATGAGGAGAATGACCAGTTTTCCCATGAGGGAACTATGTTTATACTTTATCAGTTTTAATAAAATATAACCCAGATATGTCTAAACTGTTTACGCTGTCTGCCATCTACTCTCCCGGCAGTCCTCACAACAGGAATGGACACATTCTAACGGCATTACCGTAGCTTGTGGCAGCCAAATTCTCACATACCATACCCACTTCACAGCCTAACTCTGTCCCAGGATTGACTGACTGCATTGTGTCGTTTTTTCTTAGTAGGGTAAATAGGGGGAAATATATATTTCCTGAGATCCTTACATCTGTTCAAATCGGTGCTTTCATCTCTCCTGAGAATAATGTCTGGGAATCTTGTAGCTCAGAGACAATCATATACCAAGTTTAAAAACAGAGCAGACTAGCCACACATTAATAACCCAAAGGCAGGGCAGCTACAAACTTTAGTTTTATGTGATGCTGGGTTTCCTTTCTCTTCTGATCGAATTTACCGTATAAATACCTTTTTAAAAAATACTCCGCTCCATGAGATGTTTTTCATGTTAGTGATTTGAAATCAGCTATATGACAAGTTGTACACACATATCTTTCATCAAATAGTACAGCACGGCAAAATAAAGTTACCTTAGAAATATTGCTTCAGGGTAAGTCAAACTTGAGCACTGTGTAGCAGAAAACGCATTGGCCCCAGGTCAAACTGGAAAAAAAGGCCAGGGTTATTTGAAAGCCACACCTTTGCAACATCTCTAAATCTAACTCTGACCAGCTGCCCAGGTTTCCTCACTGGGACATCCTCAGCTTCATTGACCTGGGTCCTTTTCAGGGTATGTGCATGGAGCCAGGAGACTTTTGTTATGTCATAAATCTACCATTTACTAGCCATGTGTTCTTTGTCAAATAACCCTTTGGAACCTCTTCTGAGCTTCATGTAGCTATACTATGAAGCAGCCTCTGCAGTGGCACCTTCTGTCACCAGAGTGGCACTGATCAGTCTACTGTCACCGTGTTGGCTGCCATGTTGGTATTCAGTCAATGATATGACTGAGAACTCTGATGGGAGATTTTGTCAGCACATCCTGGGACTGTTGCTCCTGTTCTCCCCCAGCAGTACAGGAAACCAGATAATATATAAGCAATAAGATACAATATGAATATGGAATGCATATTAGTTTTGGGGCAAATGGCTGATAGTTCATTTGTTTAGAGTTTAGAAAGCAGTATAGGCCCATCACTTCCAACATTTCTGAACTTGACTACAGGTTTATTTCTGAAATATATCAGAAACATGGTAATTGATTTTGAGTATATTATCGGACCTCCGGTATACAGAAGATTCTTGTCAGCTGCTACTATCTGTGCCCAAAACTCTAACATCATAGTGTCAGAGAACTATCGTTGGTGCCTGAAGAGTTTGAATCCTCTTGGTAATAATAACTGTGCATGAATGAAATCAGCATTTGGATGAGAAAGAATATCCCATATTGGAAAGTAATTATAGCTTTTATGCTCTTGTGTATCTGTGCTTTGACAGCTTTTTGGAAACTACAGCCTATTTCTTCATGAAACCAAAACTTGGAGAGAAGGAGGTGTCCCCAAATGTTTTCTTCAGTATCTGGCATGAATTCAGCTCTGACTTTAAAGACTTTTGGAAGAAAGAAAACAAACTTATTCTACAAGAGAGGTAGGTCTTTTCATTTGCACAATGGCATTTTAAAACGGGGGTTTTATTAGGGGTGGCACCACCGGGGTTGCCAGCTTTAATAGCCTGAGTGAAAAGTGGATGGCCCTTAACCTGGGGTAGCAAGTCTAAGAGAGTGCTGAAATTTGGCAGAATTTGCAGTTTGAGTAAAAAGAGTCAGCAGAGAGCTGTTATGCAAAGGAGAATACTTGGGAAACCACATAAAACCCAACTGTATTAGAAGGATTTGAAATCTACTGGGATGATAATATCCACTCGCCTCAAAAGACCTAGAACAAAGACAGTAAAGGCATGATGAACTGGTAGGTCTTGCTGAATTCATGTGATATTGTCAAAATTTCACCATCCATGTCAAAATGTCCCCAGATGTCACCAAGAAACATGGATGATCAAATTTTCAAAAAGACCTTTTCAAAATTCTTATAGAATTACATTGCATTTCCTAAAGTAAATCTTTCCAGGAATGAAGGGAAATTTCCCCTTGTAAGCACGTGAAATAAGGTCTGTGATTATGAAATCCCATGGAGGCATATTAAACACTAAGTCATGAAGAAAGTTCACCACCCCCCGCCCCAGGGCAGTGTCCCCATATAGCTGGGTCTAATGGGAGGTGAAAGGGAAGCGCAATTTATTTTACCCTTTGGCTTCCAAAATATATTACATCCCTTGTAAATGATAACCAGGCTACTTTGAAAAGCAAGACCATTGGTCTGAACTGTTTGTATAACAACTCCATCCCTTTCCTTGGTACAGCACCAGCAACATAATTTGCAGGGTGGTGCAGAATGAAAGTGCAGGGCCCCTTGTCCGAAAATTATTGAGAATTTCAAGACCATGACAACAAAGCATTAAACCAAGCACAGGGTCCGTGGACAAGAGGGGCCTTTGTACTGCACAGGTACACACCTGTGAGGGTGCCCTGCCATGGTGTAAGCTTTACATTATATTTTCTGTAGGTAAATGGAAGGGTATCTCAGGAATGGACATTGATAGGGAAATGGGGCTAGCATGTTAAACGTCTAGTTCAGTCTACGTCAAAGTGAGTAAAACCACAAGTTGAACCACTAATACTCAAAACGGGGTGATGTTCCCGAACCTGATTGTTCCCTCCTCCATACTTCTGTAGTATTTATTATCTGTGTAATTTGCTTAATAATTAATCTTATACTGCCTAACTATATGTGAACTTTTATTTTATACTATGAATTCTTTTCAGGTTTGCATTTCAGTCTTTATTTCCCAATGAGACTTTTAGTTCATCCTTTCTAGTCATTAAGCATTTTAGCCTCTCCATAAATGTTTGCTGAAATGATTTGTTTCATCATTGTGTTTGACGTGTACATGGAAATAAGAATGTAATCTAGTAATGAGCATGTTTTCTTAAACAACTTATCATTGTACGTAAGAAAAACCCAATTACAAACACCTTAAGGGAAACGAGGGACTTTATTTGTTTAGATAGTCAAACCCCTGAGAGGGCAGGAAGGCCTGAAAGCAGAAATTCCATCTGTCTTTAGTAGAGATTACTCATGTGTGTCTGTCTCCCTCTATGTGTTTGTCTTTTGAAATGCTCCATCACTCTGCCCCTCTCCTCTCTTCTCCTCCCCCTCCTCTTCCTCCTCCTCCTGTCTGTAGTGTGTAGCACAGTGTCCGCATGCTAGATGCTCAGTGCCTGGTTCTTCATCACCTGCTGTAAATGATATACTGATCATGGTTTCCTACAAGGTGATATAACAGTTTGATCTGGCATGATAAGCACCTATAGACCATGACCTGTAAATACAAAGTATTGTTATTGTGACTCAGTTACTTTCTTGGTTAGTTAAAAAATCTTGGTTCTGAGTCCAAGCATGAACTTTTATTTAAAAATCTAAATGCAAACATATGCCTCCATATTTACAACATCTTATATGAAGGTACCACTGTTTTGATGCTTTGAACAACTGGCCCATTAGTCTTCATACCAGAGTCAGAAAAAAGTTTATTTTCATATACTTGGAACTAGGCATATACAATTGTTAATAAGAAATCCTTCTTTAAAAACTTGACTCAGTTAATGTCATCACTGAACAGCCCACAACATAGGTAAATATATATATCTTTTAAATATACATATATTTTAAATATATATATATATTTTTTCGACCTGACTGTATCCAGAAGACAGAGATATAGTAATCTATACTCTGCCAACCATCTCCCTAATGGCCACACAGATCATAATGTTAATGTGTGAAGAAATGAGAGATCCTCGTCTCCTGTTTTCCAAAGGAAGACATTAGCTTAAGTATCACTTGGCCACTAATGAGGTCCTGTGGGAATAGGACAACTAGCACTGTATCAATTAGTGGAAAGAAGTAATAACTGATTAAGAACGTCTGGGCTTTTTAACCCTGATTAAGGCGCTGTGGTGGTGGGTCCTGGGAGAAGAGGGTAGGATGCCTAAAACAACTCACTTTTCAGTTTCCAGGCAGAGTTCAGCCATAGAACCATGTGAAGTTATTTGTGATTATTCAGTCACATTATTATTTACTCACAGGAGACATTCCAGTCCATATGATAAAGGTCCTGTGGTCTTTGAGCTAACAGTCTAGCACTGGTGTGGAGTAAAGTATGCGGGAGAAGAGAGGAAAGACAGATTAAGTCTGCCCAGAGGGCTTTTGACGTGGAACTGGGAGAAAGCAAAGGATTTTCCGAGACAATCCAGGAAGGTGAGGGCTCTGGCAACTGGGCCCCCAATCCCATAGTGTGTAGTGTGGCCAAGCATGATTTAATTTTTAGTAGGCTTAAGACATTTGAATTTACTAAATCAGTTGAGGCATTTGTAGGGATTATGTTTAAAGTGTTGTCTAACGTCATTTACTGATTTACCTTACCTTGAGAATCAGGAGAAAGGAGAGTGACTACTCTAATTGCTCAGGCATGTAGCTAGCTAGTCCAGTTTCAGCCCAGCTGAAATCTATCATTAGAGGAAAAGGATTTGAAATTTTGGCCTTAGAAAGTTATGCCTTAAATTGGACAGTGCCTCATGCCATGTTCTTGTTCCCATTTCCAAAATTTACATTCAAGTGGGCTGTATGTTCAGATTTAAGTATGATGTTATTGGAGTAAGTTTAAGAAAGAATTGACCACTTTCCAAACAATTGAAAATAATACCAAGAATGGAGAAAAGGAAAGACGGTTTATCATCATGTAATAATACAGATGCTTGTGGTTTAGTTCCCAGGCTGCTAAAAGAGATACCATACAGTGGGCTGGCTTAACCCCAGGAATTTGCTGGCTCGTGGTTTTGAGGCTAGAAGTCCAAAACTGAGGCATCAGCAAGGCCGTGCTTACTCCCCAAAGACTGTGGGGTTCTGGAGCTACCAGCAATCCTTGGTCCTTGGTGTTTCTGTCACATGGCAACGCATGGTGGCATGTTCTCCTTTCTCTTCAGGATTTCGTTGACTTCCAGCCTCTGTCTGCTCCCTGTGGCTTCTCTTCTGCGTCTAATTTCCTTTGCTTGTGTGGACTTCAGCCATATTGAATCAAGACCCAGCCTCCTTCAGTGTGGGCACACCTTAACTAATAGCATCTCCAAAGGTCCTGTTTACAAATGGGTCCACACCCACAGGACTGGGGGGTGGGACCTGAACATGCCTTTAGTGGGGGACATAATTCAATCCCCAGCAGTTGCATACAGAAGTAAAATTCCCTCTTGGGCTGCTAGTTAGTATTATTGCATTGCAGTAATAAGCGAATTTGGTCATTTACTCCTTTCATTCAGGCATAATTTCAAGGGAAATGACTTATAAAGATATCTTTTCCCCAGTGCAGACATCCTAGAGCTGAACCTTTAGCAGGACAGGTGACAAGCTAGAGTGATGGCTAATGGAGGCTGAACATTTATGGGAAATCTGATCTACATGTATTAATAAGAGTAATTAATATACATTAAGATATACTAGGTAGTTCACTTATTTCTTAAATCATTCATTTATTTATGCCTTACTATGTCCTGGGCAGTGTTCCCAACCATATGGCCTTACCCTTTAGTAAGAGAGGCAAACAATGAAAACGTAAACAAACACATTGAAAACTACATGTTGGAATTAGTCCTCTGAATAAAATGAACAGTGGATCATTTTTCAAGATAAAAAAATAGAAAAGGTTTAATTTAGACAGGGTGTTCAGAGAAGCCCTTCCTGAAGAGGTCACACTGACACCTGAAGAATGCAGGGGGGCAGTCATTTGAAGGGGCGGGATGGGGAGGGGCAGCCTGGTGTGCCAGCATTCCAGGCACTGCCCTGGGAAGTTCAAGGTCAAATGGCAGAAAAGATTTAGTGTACTCCAGGGATGAAGGTCACGAGATAAATTTGTTGAAGTAGGCAGGGTCCTGATCATTCAGGCCTTCGTAGGTCATGGTAAGAGTTTGGCTTTTATTGTGCATGCAATAGAACATCATCAAAGGCTTTATTTGAAAGGGATGTGATTCATACAATTAAAATATCGCAGCTGTCATGTGGAAAGTGAATCGGAGAGGGAGACTGGCCAGAGCAGTTGTGAGAAACAAGTTAGGAAGTGACTGCAGTGGCCCAGGTGAAAGGTCTGATACCCTGGACTGGGACCAAGGCAACAGAGGTGGCAGGAAATGGGTGTATTTGAGAAATGTTTTGGAAATCAACCTACAAAAACTTCTCTTAGGTTTCTGGCTGGGCAAATTTAGAAGTTCAGAAAATCCTTACTCTAAGTTGCCGCTCAGATGCTAACCAGCTGATGTTAACCAGGATGTCAGAGGTCTGAAAAGCAGTGTCCCTGTCTTCTGAAATGCTTTATAAAGAGCTGAGGTTAGTAAAAGATCTGAAGCCCTGGATACCAGGAAATTCTTTTTCTAAAATTAGTTCTAGAAGGATATAGAATCCTGAAGCAAAGTTGATATGGAAAATATTTGCATTTGCTTCTTTATCTTGCCATGTTCCAAGAGATGTTTTCTAATCGTTGGGAAATCTTCCTCAAAAGCCTCAGGTTCAAAAAGGGAAAAAATGTACTATTAGAGGTTCTGCTTCAGCTCCCCAATGGAGAATAGGGACCAAGAGCCAAGAAAATATCTTGTCTGAAAGATGTTTTAGCTTGGGTAATGATTTAAACTTTGTAGCATGTTAGTGAGTTTGTAGAGGCTTTTAGTGTATCTGAGCAATTATTAATTTTCCTTCAGCATTTAATATTTTTTTTTGATATCTAAGCAAAGCAATAGCAAAACCATCTTGGGTCAAAAAATACTTCCTGGAGTAAGATATTTAAAATTACCCCTTCAAAATAACATCATAGACTTTTATAGGCTAAAAATAAGTCCCTGTACAAGCTTGAAGATGTTATTTATAAAGGGTAATTTAAAATATCTTAAGGATACCCCAAATGGTTATTTCTGCAAGAGGAAAAGGACCAGACTCTTGGGTTTGTATGATGTCAAATTAACAGATGCTAAGTTTGCATGGCCTGCTGCAGAAGCCTGGATTTTTAAGATTGTCTCAAATTTAAGAAGTCAGAGGCTGTTCACAGCTCGTTGCACTGTGGCATTCTTCATGCTGGCCCTGACCCCTTTGGCAGAGGGGTTTGGCCAGCAGTGGGTCCTTCCTCCTGCTCTGCTTTGGAATTTGACTCTCAGGCATCCCCCATGTCCTCTGGTGGGGATGTGAAGCTTTAGAGAAATAGAAAATGGTTCTTCTCCACTTAAAACTGTGGGGTGCTAGGGCAAGTAATGGCTACTCAGAGCCAAGTCACCAGAGATAAGGGTGGAAGGGATTGTCTCTCGAGTGTTTTGGTCCTACAACAGGTTTGAAGCTGATGATAGACATTGGATAGTTACTTTATTTGACAAAGGGTAATAAGCTCACTTGGTTTTGTCTGCCCAAGTCTGATGAAGATTTAGAAGCAACCTTGATAAGGCATCAAACTCAATTTTAAAAGAACCATGTGTGAAAGCTTGTGCTGAGCATGTATGTGCAGTAGAGGGATGTGAACGGGTCCAAGAGTGGAGAACAGTATTGCACTTTGAGAACTAGTGTTTAAACATAGGACATAAAGGGAAAAGGTGCAGGATTCGTGTGTATTGGAGAGAGGGTGACATAATACTGTCTTAGGAAAGTAAGTGAAATGACCAATAAGCACACAAAACGATACTCAACATCTTTAACCATCAGCAAAATGCAAAATCAAACCACAATAAGATACATCTTCACACTCACTAGGATGACCCTAATAAAAAAGAGGATAAGAAGTGTTGGCATAGATTAGGAGAAATTGGAGCTCTTATACAGGGCTTGTGTAAATGCAATATGGTGTAGCCACTTTGGAAAACAGTCGGTAGTTCCACAAAAAGTTAAGCATAGAGTTAACATATGACCCAACAATTCCACTCCTAGGTATATATCCAAGAAAAATGAAAATAGTTGTTCACATAAAAACTTGTACACAAATGTTTAGCAGCATTTTTTCATAATGGTTAAAATGTGGAAACAACGCAAATGTCCGTGAAATGATGAATGGATAAATAAAATGTGGGGTGCCCATAGAATGGAATATTATTTGGCAATAAAAAGACATGAAGTACTGATACGTGCTGCAACATGGTTGGAGCCTGAAGACATTATACTAGTGAAAGAAGCCAGGCACAAAAGACCACATATTGTATGATTCCGTGTATACGAAGTGTCCAGAGTAGGCAGATCTAGAGCGACAGAAAGTGGATCAGTTGTTGCCAGAGGCTGGAGGGAAGGGAGGAATGGGGATTGACTGCTAATGAAGTTTCCTTAATTCTAAAATTAGATTGTGGTGATGGTTGTAAAACTACATGAATATACTAAGAACCTTTGAATTGTATGGTAAGTGAATTGTATCTTTTTTTTTTTTTTAAGAAGAAATGGAAAGTAAGTAGAATCCTCACCTTAGAGGTCTAAGCATAAAAGTGGACTACACTCGTACACAACCACAACCTTCAGCAATCTCTGTATGTTCATAGTTTTATAATCCTACGTTAGTTCCTTCATCTTCCTGCCTGGCATACCCCAGGCCATTTCCTCTGTGCCCAGGAAGTCCTGTATATACTAAAGAAAAGCAAATCTTCTAACTACTAATACAAATATTAGCCAAAGCAAAATTTGGAAGAAAAATCTATTGGCAGAAACAAAATCACACAACTCATTCAAAAGTCAAAAAGATCTTCGCTGATATAGCTAATTAGTAATTTGTAATAATTTGACTCTCTAGTATTGGAATAACCTAGTGCCTTACCTGCGTAAACCCATTTCATGAAATCTAAAGCACATACACATGCACCCACACATATGTATACACGTGTGTGTATTTTGAAATTACTTCTCTGTTAACAAATTTTTCAAATCAAATCTCTATGGGAATCACACTATTCAAGTTTTCTTAACTCTTATTTTCTAACATTCAGAACTTTTGTTTCTAAAGGAGAAGATTTAATAATTAGAAAAAAAGAGTGAATTAATAGAAAAATTTTAAATGACTAATATAAATAAAAACAAAAGGTTCACCTATTCAAGTATTTTGCCCATTTTTTAATTGGCTTGTTTATCTTTTTGTTATTAAGTCAAAGGATTTCTTTATATATTCTAGATATTAAACCTTTATCAGATATATGGTTTCCAAATATTTTCTCTCATCGTGTAGGCTGTCATTTACTTTCATGGTAAAATACTTTGAGACACAAAAGTTTTTAATTTTTATGAAATCCCATTATATACTTTATCTTTTGTTGCTTGTGCTTTGGGTGTAAAGGCTAAGAAACTATTGCCTTACACAAGGTCCTAAAGATGATTCCTTACATTTTCTTCTAGGGGTTTGATAGTTCTGGCTCTTATAGTTAGGTCTCCAATCCATTTTGAGTTGATTTTTGTGTAAGGTTGAGGTAGGGGTCTTACTTCATTCCTTTGCAGATTTCACAGCTCCATTTGTTGAAGAGACTATTCTTTCCCAATTGAGTGGTGTTTGCCCTGTTGTCAAAAACCATTTGGCCATAAATGATAGAGTTGATTTCAGAGCTCTCAATTCTATTCCATTGGTCTCTATGTCTGTCCTTGTGACAGTACCATGCAATTTTGATTACTGTGGCTTTGTAATAAGTTTTAAGATTGGAAGTGTGAGTCCTCCAACTTTATTCTTCTTTTTCAAGATGGCTTTGGCTATATGCCCTTCTATATAAATTTGGGAGTTGTTTTTTCCATTTCTGCAAAGAAGTTCTGTTGGAATTTTGATTGAGATTTCATTGCATCTCTGAAGAATTGGTATCTTAACAAGGTTTAGTCTTCCAATCCATGAACATGAAATGTTCTTCCATTTATTTAGGACTACTTTTAGCAATGTTTATAGTTTTTCTGTGTTCAAATCTTTTATATTCTTGTTTAGATTTATTCCTAGATATTTGATTCTTTTAATTGCTATTTTAAGTGGATTTTTTCCTTGATTTCTTCTTCTGATTGTTCATTGCTTGTTTAAAGAAACACTGATGATTTTGCAGTGTTGATCTTGTTCCCTGCCACTTTTCTGAATTCATGTTTTAGATCTAGGAGCTTTGCTGTGGCTTTTTCAGGTTTTTCTGTTTATAGGATCTAGTCGTCTACAAACAGAGCCTTCTTCCTTTCCAATTTGGATGCTTTTTATTTCTTCTTCTTGCTCTGGCTAGAACTTTCAGTATAATTTTGAATAACAGTGCTCCTGATCATAGAAGGAAAGTGCTCAGTTTTTCACCATTAAGTAGGATATTAGCTGTGGGCTTTTAATATGTGCCTTTATCATGTTGAGAAAATTTCCTTCTATTCCTAGTTTTCTAAGAGTCAAAATCAAGACATGCTGCTGGATTTTGTTAAATGCCTTTTCAGCATCAATTGAGATGATCATGTATTCTTTTTCCTTTATACTCTTAATGTTGTATATTGCATTAATTGATTTTCTCATATTGAACCACCCTTGCATAGTAGGGATACATCCCACTTCATTATAGTGTATAATACTTTAATATGTTATGGAGTCAGTTTGCTAATATTTTGTTGAGGATTTTTATATCTGTACTCAGATATCTGTCTCTAATTTTCTTTTCTTGTGGTATCTTTATCTGGCTTTGGTATGAGGGTGATGTTGGCCTCATAGAATAAATTAGGGAGTGTTTCCTCTTCTTCAATTTTTTGGAAGATTTTGAGCAGGAATATTTAATTCTTCTTGATGTTAATTCTTCTTGGACTATTTGGTAAAATTCTCCTTTGAAGCCATCTGGTCTTGGGCTCTTTGGGATGTATTTGATCACTAATTCAATTTTTCTACAAGTTATTGATTTCTTTTTTTTTTTTTTT
>PVKH010001903.1:0-28762 GCA_004027955.1 Chaetophractus vellerosus
AAAAAAAAGAAATTATACAAAGAAATTTCTCTGATCATTTTGGAATAAAGCTGGGAAACTATAACAGGCAGAAGAAGGAAAGTTCACAAATATATGGCGATTAAATAACACACTCTTATAATCAGTGGGTCAAAGAAGAAATTTCAGGAGGTATCAATAACCATCTCGAGATGAATTAAAATGAGAACACAACCTATCAGAACCAATGGAATGCAGTGTTGAAAGGGAAATTTAACCCTTAAAGCTTATGTTAAAAAGGAAGAAAGACTAAATTCAAAGAGGTAAGTGAACTAAAGGAGCAAGAAAAAAACAGCTAATAAATCCCTAAAGTAAGCAAAAAATATTAAAGAACAAAGATCAGAGCAGAAATAAATGAAATTGAGAATTAAAAAATGGAGAGATTTAACAAAACCAAAAGTTGATTCTTCAAGAAGATTAATAAAATTGGTGAACTTTAAGCTAAACTGATGAAGAAAAACAATGAGAGAAGACTCAAATAAAAAATAAATAATGAAAATGGGGGCCTTACTATTGACCCCATAGAAATAAAAGAGACCATAACAGGAGAGTATGAATAACTGTATGCCAACAAAATATAATATTTACATGAAATAAAAAATTCCCAGGAATATAACAACTATCTACACTACCCTACAAGACATTGAAGTCCTCAATAAACCAACCACTGGTAAAGACATTGCAATAGTCATCAAAGTACCCCCCAAAATGAAAATCCCAGAACTAGATGTTGTCACACTTGAAATCTACCAAGCATTCAAAGAAAATTTAATACCAATTTTACTCAAACTCTTCCACAAAATTGATCAGGAAGGGACACTACCAAACTCATTCTATGAAGCCAATATCACCCTAATACTAAATCCAGATAAAAATATTAGGAAAAAAAAAGAAAATTACAGGCCCATTTCCTAATGGACATGATGCAAAAATCCTCAACAAAATACTTGCTAATTAAACCCGACAGCTTATTAAAAGCATTATTCATCATGATCAAGTGGGTTTTATACCAGGCATACAAGGGTGGTTCAACACACAAAAAAAATCCATCAGCATAATACAACTCATTAATAAAACACAGAAGAAATTCACATGATCACCTCGATAAAAGATGTCCAAATAGGAAAGGAAGAAGTAAAATTTCACTATTCACAGATGAAAAATTCTATACCTAGAAATTCCTGAACATGTACAACAAAGCTTCTAGATCCAAAAAACAATCTCAGCAGAGTGGCAGGGTACAGGATTATGTGCAATAATCAGTTATGTTTCTATACAATAGTAACAGACAATCTGAGGAGGAAGTCAGAAAAAAATCCATTAAAATAATGAAAAAAGAACCAAATATTTAGGAATAAACTTAAGCAAGGACATAAAGTATTTGTATTTTGAAAAACTACAATGCATTGCTAAAAGAAATCAAAGAAGGCACCAATGAATTGAATAACATTTTGTGTCATGGATTGGAAGACCAAATATTATTAAGTTGTTGATTCTACTGAAATTCATATACAAATTCCATGCAATCCCAACAAAAATTCCACCAGTATTTTAAAAATGAATGGAAAACTCAACTATCAAATTTATGTGTAAGTATGCTGAATAGCCAGAAATATCTTACAAAAGAAGAACAAAATTGGAGGACTCTCACTTCTGGGCTTTAAATCATATTACTTAGCTACAGTGGTAAAAAAATCATGGTATTGGTATAAAGATTGACACATGTAAATTAAAAATATTAATACAACAATAAAACCATAGAGAGATTAAAACAGTGACAGAAAACAGAAACTGAGGGAGTGCATCATGAAAAGATCTGCCCTATAAGAATTTCTAAAGTGAGTACTTAAGTTTGAAATGTAAAGATAGTAAAGAGTGGCTTCAAGAATGTAAAAACCTGGAGCTCTTCAGAAAAGGTGACTAACTGTGTAAAGGCAAAACTGAGTACATAAGATATGTCTTCTGGGAAAACAGAGGATTATAGAGGTGGAAGGTTCAGTTCTCTTGGGGAAAAATAGCTAGAGGATGGGCAGAAACTGTCAGGAAAACTACTCTAGGGCTTAGACACCACACATAAGAGATAGAGGCAAAGGAAAGGAATCTCCCCTGGCTGGAAAAAATCCCATGAATAAAGCTGCAGTAACAGCTGCTGGTACTCAAGCCTCAAATTAAGAGCAATTAGCAACAGGTCCTCTGACCACAAGCAGGTGGCATTGAACAGAGGAGTTTACAGGATTAAAGGTTATCTATGAAAAACACACTAACATCATACACAATGGTCACAAATTCGTCTTTCCTCCTAAGATCTGGAACAAGAGAATGATGCCCACCATCACCACTTTAATTCAATGATGTACTGGAAGTTCTAGCCACAACAATTATGTTAAAGAGAGAAAAAAAAATGAAACCAAATTAGAAAGAAAGAAATAAAACTTTTACTATTTGCAGATCACTTTCCTTCTTATAATGTCTCCCAAATTTTAAAATAAAGCGGTTATAGGTAAATATATTTATCAAAGTAGTGGTAATAAAGATGAGCCTTAAATCCATACTGTTTCTATACACAAGCAATGAACAATCTGAGGAGGAAATCACAAAAATTTCCATTTACAATTGCAAATAAAAGAACCAAATATCTAGAAAGAAATTTAAGCAAGGATGTAAAGAGCTTGTACATGAAAAACAACAAAATTTGCTAAAAGAACTCATAGTAGATCTGAATAAATGGAAGAACATTCTATTCTCATGGATTAGAAGATGAAGCATTATTAAAGTATGAGTATTACTCAAATGATTTACAGGTTCAATGTAATCCTAATGCTATTGATGACTAGCCTTATGAGTCTTTGCTGATGAAATTGACACAGACTAGTGTTATGGGGTGCCTAAGAGTTGCCTCTTGAGTACCTCCTGGTTGCTCAAATGTGGCCTCTCTCTAAGCCAAACTCAGCATATGAATGCATTACCTTCCTCCCAACATGGGACATGACACCTGGGGATGAGCCTCCCTGGCAACGAGGGATTACTAACAAATGCCAATGGGCGGTACTACTGGAAAAATACTCTGAATAAAAGGGAGAAATGGTAAAAACAAATGAGTTCATATGGCTAAGAGACTTGAAAGTGAGTCGGGAGGTCAACCCAGAAGTAACACTTATGCAGATCTCAGTAGGACCTCCTAGGCTTCCAATATGGATATCACCCCCAAACAGAGGGCCTCCTGAGGGCTTTAGAGATATCCAAGTCCTATATCAGGGCAGAAAGCCCCAGAGTTTGATGCCTTACCAATGGGCCCTAATTTGGAACGCTTGCTCCTGAGAGTGACAGAACTGACTGAAATATGTCTTCACTGCTCATGCTCCATTGGCCTCTTCTATTCAAATCTTTATTTGATGCCAGAGATTTAGGTGTACTTCCAGAGACCGGAGAGTTTGGGCTGTCCTTGTGCCAACTGGATCCAGACGCTCTATAGACCTGCAACTCCTACTCTACAACTCAATAGACTCACCCAGGACACCTAGTGGGGAGATGATGATGGAAGATGGCTATCCTGGGGAATGGAGAGAGCCTGCAGCTGCAGGAAGGATAATCTCTTCCACTGTATCCATGAGATATAAGCCCCCTCTCACTTGGTGGTGGAGGGGACATGACCATCCCAGATTCCTCAGGATTCAGGGAAGAACTATGGACTAGAATGGACTTGGTGTTCTATTATGGATTTGTGATTCATGCAATGGAAGAAATTACAAAATTATGTGGAGCCAGGGACCACTGGACACTTTGGGGGTAGGGAGAGGGAAGGACAATTGTAATACGGGGTCTTTTTTGGGACTTGGGAATTGTGCTGGGTGATGTTGCAATGGAGGATATAGGCCATTTATATCAGCATGTATCATGCAGAACTGTGTAGGAGAGAGGGTGGTCTACAGCCTGAACTGTGGTCCATGCTTGATGGCAAATCCCTGTATATATCTATTACAAGATTTGTGCCACACTGATGAAGGATGTATATGTGGGAGGTTGTGGGAAGTGTGGGAGGTGTGGCATATGGGTATTCCTAAAATTTCTGTGTAACATTCATGTAATCAATGTATCCTAAAAAATGGTTTAAAAATTGAAAAAATAATTGGGTGGGTTTGGGGAAAATACACCAAATGTAATATATGGACTATAGTTATTAGTAATGTATTTGACCATGCTCTTTCATTATGTGTAACAAATATTCCACAACAATGCAAGGTGTTGGTGATGGGGTGATGTACAGGAGTCCTGTAGGTTATGCATGTTTGTTTTAATGGTTCAAAGCTTTTACTATACACTTACTATTTGTGCACGTTCATGTAGGCATGATATACTTCAATAAATTTTTTTAATGAAAAAAAATTTTCAGAAATATCTTCTATGTAAAAATGGAAAAGCCAATCATCAAATTTATTTGTAAGGTGAAATGGCCCTGAATAGCACAAGACATCTTGGAAATGAAGAAAGAATTTGTAGATCTCACACTTCCAAATTTTAAAACATATTTACGAAGATATAGTATTCAAAACAACACGATAACTGGTTCAAGGACAGATATAAAGGCAAATGGAATTGAATGGAGAGTTCAACAATCCTAACATCATTGGCCAATTTATTTTTTGAGAAGTCTGTCAACTCTAATCAATAAGGAAAGAATAGTCTTTTCAACCGAGGGCGCTGGGACAACTGAATACTCATATGCAAAAGAAGGAAGATGAAACCCCTATCTCACACCATACACACAAAAAAATAAATCTAAAACTACTTTTAAAATTAAGTTTATTATATGAAATAAAATAAAGTGGATCACTGACCTGAATATAAAGACCAGGACTACAAATATCCTAGAAGAAAACTTAAGAAATCTTGTTAAATATCTTGGATTAAGCAATGGTTTCTTAGAATTTAAATTCAAAGCAAAACCAACAAAATGAAAAGATAAATGAGAACTCATCAAAATTTTTAAAAAATCTTTTATGGATCAAAGGATATTATCATGAAAGTGGAAAAAGCCAACTTATACAATGGGAGGAAATATTTGCAAACAGCAATCTGATAAGGGTTTAACATCCCAAATACATACATACATTACATATATATATATAACATATATATTACATATATATAATATAACTTTTATTTTTAAAAGATAGTTAGATTACATAAATGTTGCATAAAAATTATAGAGGTTTCCCATATGCCCCGCTTCTTACTTCTTGCACATTTTCCCACATTAACGACATCTTTCAGTAGTTTGGTACATTTGTTGCAATTGAGCACATTTTGGAACATTGCTACTAAGCATAGATTATAGCTTACATTGTAGTTTACACTCTTCCCACACAATTTTGTAAGTTATGAACAGATATATAATGACCTGTATCTGTCATTGAAATGCCATTCAAGACAATACCCAAGTCCCAAAAGTATCCCCATATTACACCTGTTTTTCCCTCTCCCTCACCTCAGAATCTACAGGGACTACTACCTCCACACCAATTATAACAATTCTTCTATTACTAGAGTCACAATAAGCCTATAGCAGAATAACTGTAATTCTACTCTAGTCCATTGTTCTTTCTCCAATAATGAGGATGCTGGGATGGTGATGTCTACTCTGCCTCTAATTAAGATGGGGCTTGGATCCCATGTGGTAGGTGGATGGGACTATCTTACTTGCAGTTTCAAGCCTTCTGTTCCTTGGGGTGGTTTTTGTCATCATCTCCTTGTTAGTTGTCCTCAGTAAGTCCAAAGAACTGGAAAGTAGGTCTTGCAACTTTTCTGAGATTCAGGGTCCAACTGTCCCATGGAAAGCCCCCAAATTTAAGCCTCTTGGATATACACCTATGAAATTTAGTACTAAATATAGATTAAAATATGAGTGGCAGAAGAGCCATGTGTAGGAAACCACAGCTGAGTCCAAATCTGTCATACTGAGGAGCATAAATTCCAAAGTAGGGCCCAATGGCAGGGCACCAATCTCCTGGACTGTCTGCCCTGCCTAATAGGGTCTGGATATCTCCAGAGCCCACAGGATCCCTATTATTTGGGGCAGTATTTACTATGGTGGTCAATGAGACCTTGCTGAGATTGTGCGTAAGCTTAACCTCTGGAATGCCCACCATTTTGAAGTCCCTTAGCCATATAAACTCATTTGTTTTTATTATTTCCCCCTTTTGGTCAAGGTCTTTTTTCAGTTGCATTGGAGGTTGGTGCTTGGATAGGAAGATTAAACATATGAAGTTGTCTATACTACCCAAAGTGATTTACATATTTATTGCAATCCCAATAAAAATTACCAGAGCATTTTTTCCTGAATTGGAAAAGTTAGGCATGAAATTTGTTTGGAAGGTCATGTGGCCCCAAATACACAAAGACACATTGAAAAGGAAAAAAGAAATTGGAGGAATCGCAATATCTGACTTTAAATCACACTAAAATGGTCAAACTGCATGGTACTGGCACAAGTATAGACATACTGACCAACGGAACAGAACTGAAAGTTCTGGTATTTATCCTCAATATACAGGTATCTGATATTTGACAAGTTCACCAAGCCTGCTGAACTGGTAAGAATGGCCTCTTCAAAAAATGGTGCTTCGAGAACAGGGTATGCAAATCCAAAAGAATGGGAGAGTATCACTATCTCACACCCTATACAACAATTAACTCAAGATTGATCAAAGACCTAAATATAAGTGTCATAAATCCCTTGGAAGATAATGTAAGGAAGCATCTACAAGTTTTTGTAGCAGAAAACATTTTCATCAACTTTACACCGAAAGCATGAGAAACAAACAAAGAAAAAACAGATAAATGAGATCTCCTGTAAAATTAAAAATTTTTGCACTACAAAGGAATTTATCAAGAAATTGGAAAGGCAGCCTACTCAATGGGAGAAAATATTTGGTAACCATCTACCCCATACTTAAAAAATGGTCAAGGGACTTGACTAGAAACTTCTCCAAAGAAGAAATATAAATGGCTAAAAAGCATATGAATAGATGCTCAATATCAGTAGCTGTTACAGACATGCAAATCAAAACTAAAATGAGATATCTTACAGCAATTAGACTGGTGGATATTTAAAACAAAAGAGGACTACAAGTTTTGGAGAAGATGTGGAAAAAAGGGACACATAACCAATGCTGGTGGGAATGTAGAATGATACAGCCATTGTGGATGACAGTTTGGGGGTTACTCAGGAAGCTACTATAGAACTGTGGTATGATCCAGTAATCCCACTGCTAAGTATATATCTAGAAGAATTGAAAGCAGGGACACAAACAGATATATGCATACCAATGTTAATAGCAACATTATTAACCACTGCCAAAACTTGGAAGCAACCCAAATATCCATCAACAGATGAATGGATAAGCAAATTATTGCATATACATACAATGAAATATTACTCAGCTGTATGAAGGAATGTACTATTAACACATGGGATAACTTGGATAAATCTTAAAGGCCTTACATTGAATGAAGCAAGCCAAGCACTGAAGGACAGATATTACATGACCTCACTGATATGAATTAAGCAAATTAAGCAGACTCATAGAACTAGATTCTGGAATATAGGTTTACAGGTGACAGAAAGGGAGTAGAGGGATCTGTGCCAATGCCCATATGGGCCAAATCTGCAAGTTGGAAGTGTGTAGTTGTGCCATGGATTGGTGTGAAAGTGGTGCAGTGTTGCTATTGAGTTTGGTGGTGCCGGTCTGTGAGGAGGTAGGATGGGGGTTGGACTGGTCTATCCATGGAACTCATAGAGGGTTGGGGGAAGGAGCAGGTGAACTCTGGGGATTTGCAGGTCTGTGGTTAAAAATACAACATCAAGAGAGGTTTTTTTTTGGTAAATATGGCAGGAGAGGATAACTGGTGTATGGTTTTGGATGTGGGGGTGAATAAAGGACAGGGTGCACCTGGGGAAGGCTTCTGTGAAATTTGTAAGTGTTCTTGTCAGAGTGTGATATATCCGTGGGTGAAGACACATACAATAAACAGGAAAGTATTGACCTCCCATCCTTGGGAGTCATGCTCTATTCTCAAATATAGGGGCAAGAGTGTCTCCAGAACATAGGCAGTGCCTAGTAAAAGAAAGACCAATATGTCAAACCCTCAATATTATTACAAATAACTATAAATCTTATTCTTCAAAAAGTGAGACTTACTTGTTACCATAGGTCTCAAGGGGAGGGGGAGAGAAGAATAGAA
The DNA here is from genome assembly GCA_004027955.1 of Chaetophractus vellerosus. NCBI lineage: Eukaryota > Metazoa > Chordata > Mammalia > Cingulata > Chlamyphoridae > Chaetophractus > Chaetophractus vellerosus. The sequence continues at coordinate 8,260 of PVKH010001903.1, forward strand.
AGATGGATCATGGGGCATTTGGAGGCACTGGAATTGTTCTACATGAACTTGCAATAATGATTACAGGCCTATTTAAATTTCATCCAATTTATAAAATAGTATGGTTCAAAATGTAAATGGTAATGTAAACAATTGCCCATGGTTAGTAGTAAAGCTTAAATATATGTACATCAATTGTAACAAATATACCATCCATATGTAAAATGTTAAAAGGGGAGAGAGGAAAATGAGGAGACATTGGGTATATGGTAATCCCCAATATTCTCTACATCACTTTTCTGTAACCTCAAGCTTCTTTGAAGATAAAATGAAAAAAATAAGATACTGTGGAAGAAACTGTCATTGCACACACAAGACAACAGATCCTACACTGAAGAAAGACATAATGTGTAAAAAAATTTCTATTATATAAAAAATTTTGTATTTTATATTATTTTAAAACTATCATTATTATTTCTTTATTATTATTATTATTTGGCTATTTTCTTGGCTTCATCTTTATAAAGGATTTTGGATCACTGAAGTGTCACAAATGTTGCAGGTGAGGATCACTGATGTGGGCTGTCCAAGATGGGGAATGCATGGGAGGGAGTTCATCTGGAGTATGCCTCTAAGGCATAAAAATATGCTAAAGTGTACACGGGACATTGTCATAGTTTGTGGAGATCCACACAAAAACTGATAGAATATCAAATTTCCATCCTGGGGAGCACTGCTACATTCTCTAATGAGACAGAAAGAATCTCCCATGTGCCCGGGTGATGCCTAGTGAAGGAGGATGGACCATTACACCCAGCATTTGATATCGATGTTTATACATATGAACCTTTTTTTTGGAAATTGAAACAACCTAATAATATGTTTCCTAAAAGTTACTCTCTGAGGGTCTCCTTGTTGTTCAAATGTGACCTCTCTCTAAACTAAACTGAGGATATGAACACACTACTTTTCCCTGGCATGGGACATGACTCCCATGGATGAGCCTCCCTGGCACCAAGGGAATATTACCAAGAACCTACTAGCAATGCACTTGGAAAAAGACCTTGACCAAAAGGGGGGAATGGTAAATAAAATATGTTTTTATGGGTAAGAGATTTAAAAATGTGTTGGTGGTTCATTCCAGAGGTTACCCATATGCACGTTTCAGCAGGATCTCATTGACTGCCATAGAAAATAGTGCCTCAAATAGCACAGCTCCTGAGGGTTCCAGAGACACCAAACACCATTGCAGGGCACGGCAGGCAGCTCAAGAGTTTGGCACCCTGCCATTGAGCCTCACCATGGAATTTATGCTCTCCAGTGTGAGAGAGTTCGACTTATTTGTGGTTTTCTACACATGGCTCTTCTGCCCCTTCTATTTGAACCTATACTTAGCAATATTCTTGATAAGTTCAGTCCAAGAGACTTAAATATTTGGTCTGCCCATGTGCCAGTTTGGCCCTTAATCACAGCAGAGTTGCAGCACTTACTCTCCCACTCATTAGACTCACCCAGGACAACTAACAAAGTGATAATGATGGACAATACCCATCCCAAGGGCGGCATGGAGGACAATACCATCTCCAAATCAACAGAATTGGGGAGTGAACCGTGGTCTAAAGTAGACTTGGATTTATTTTGCTATTAACTTTTTGTAATTATATCAAGGGAAGAACTTGTATCATTGATATAAAAGCAGTGGTCACCAGAAGATCTGAGGGGAAGGAGGAAAATAATATGTGTAATACGTGGGTATTTTTCCAAAATTGGAATTGTCCTGCATAATGTTGCAATGATGGATATAGTCCATTGTATATTTTGCCATAACTTACAAAATTACATGGGACAGAGTGTAAACTATAATGTAAACTATAATGTAAACTATAACCCATGGTTTGTGCCATGCTTCAGTATAAGTTCATCAATTATAATGAAAGTACCACACTGAGGAAGGATGTTGTTGCTATAGGACACTTTGGGAGGCAAAGGGAGTGGAGCATGTGGGAATTTCCTATATTTTTTATATAACATTTATGTAATCTAAAGCTTCATTAAAACATATAATTAACTATATAAATAAAGAAATATTAATTACAACCTCCCCCAAAAAAACTTGTCCAAAGAAGAAATACAAATGGTGAAGTAGCATGGGAAAAAATTTTCAGCATCAATAACAATTAGAGAAATGCAAATCAAAACTACAATGAGATATCATTTTACACTTATTAGACTGGCTGCTATTAAAAATCAGAAAATTGTAAATGTTGGATAGGATGTGGAGAAATAGGAATGCTTATTCACTCTTGTTGAGAATGTGGAATGGTACAGCCACTGTGGAGGACTGTTTGGCAATTCCTAACAAAGTTGAATATGGACTTTCCATGGGACCCAGCAATACCATTGCTAAGTATACATCCAGAAGAACTAAGAGCAGTGGCATAAATAGTCATTTGCACACCAATGCTCATAGCAGCATTATTCATGATAGCCAAAAGTTGAAAACAACTCAGGTGTCCATCAACTACTGAATGGATAAATAGATTGTGGAGTATACACACAATGGAATACAATGCAGCAGTAAGAAGAAATGAAGTTGTGAAACATATGACAACATGGATGAACCTGGAGGACATTATGTTGAGTGAAGCAAGCCAGCACAAAAAGACAAATATTGTATGATTGCCCTTTTATGAGATAAATATATTATTTGAAATATAAATATATTAAATGAAATATGAATATAGGTAGAATTGCATATATAAGACCATTTTTCTTTGAAGCTGAAAAATGTAAGTTAATACTACACAATGGTAATATCAGACAAAAAACATACTAAGTGAATGACACCAGAGTACTACATAGTCTATGATTTCATTTTTATGAAATGTAAATATAAATCAATTTATAAAGATGAAATGAGATTAGTGGTTATGTAGATCTGATGAAGAAATGTTAAGTGGTGTAGAGTCATTTTTTGGAGTAATGAAATTGTTCAAAAATTTTTGAGATGATGAATGTACAACATTGTGATTATACTAAAAAGCATTCATTATACACTTTGGATAGAATAGACAGAAATAGTAGCTAGGTACAGTGAGAGAAGTAGACAGAGATTGAGAGATGAGGAATTTTCTTGTTTGTTTTTTATTTATTACTATCAAAGTAATGAAAATGCTCTAATAATGATTGGTTTGATGAATGCATAACTAGGTGATTGTACCAAATGCTGTTGATTGTACATTTTGGACAAATTGTATGCTCTATTAATATGTAACAATAAAATTATTTAGAAAAAGAACTTTAGTAGTTTGCATGCAATTTTAAATGATAAAATATTTATCATAGCTTTGGAAAATTTTCTTTAAGATGAGAATATGTAACACAAACTAGAATCCATAAATTAAAAGTTTCTCTTCTGCCAAAGTAAATATTGCCTCCAATAACAGAGACATCCAGACACTATAGGCAGGGCATACAGTGCAGGAGTTTGGTGCCTTGCCAGTGGGCCTTACTTGGGAATTTAGGCTCTAAAGTGTGACAGAGTTAGAGTCAGTTGTGGTTTCCCTACATATGGCTCTCTGCCCATTCTATTTGAACCTGTAGTTAATGCTAGAATTGATAGGTGTATATTAAAGAGACTTAAATATTTGGTTTGTCCATACACCAACCGGGCTCTGAATCTCAACAAATTTACAACACCTAACTCTCCAGTTCATTGCACTCACCCAGGACAAATAACAAGGAAATGATGGACAACAACCATCCCAAGGAACAGAGAGAGTCTACAACTGCAAGACAGTCCCATCCATCTGCCCCATGGGATCTAAGTGTGCTTTCAATTAGAAGTAGAATGGGTATCAATATACCAGAATAATCAGAATTGGGGAATGCACAATGAACTAGATTAGACTTACTGATATTCTACTGTAGACATTGTGATTCTAGCAATCGAAGAATTCTTATCCTTAATGTGGAGGCAGTGGCCACCATAGGTTCTGAGGGTAGAGAAAGGGAAAAACAGGTGTAACATGGGGATATTTTTGGAACTTGGGAAAAGCATTACAATGACAGATCCAAGCGATTATATATCTTGTCATAACTTACAATATTATGCAGGAGAGAGTGTAAACTACAATGTAAACTATAATCCATGCTTAATGGCAATGCTTCAAAATGTGTTCATCAATTGTAATACATGTACCACACTAATGAAGGATGTTGTTAATGTGGGAAAATGTGGGAGGTGTTGGAAGCAGGGTATATGTAAATCCCCTATATTTATTTATGAAACACTCCTGTAATCTAAGCCTCTTTTAAAAATTAAAAAAATATATTTAAAAAATAAGTGTCTTTTGCAGGAAACTATGATAACTGAAGCAGTGTGACTGACACAAACATAAAAAAGTCTATTATACTAGCAAATATGTACAAAGCCTTTAATTTGAAGGAAAATACGTGTGGAAAGAGAAAGAAGTGATTTTCTTAACAATAGCTATTATATTGATAATACCTTTTAAATCTGTGACTTTCCTGAAGTGCTATGTTGTTATATGGTGCTTTTTAGCAACAAATTTAATGAATAGTAATCCCAACTATTCTGGCATAAATTACTCTGAAATAAATTATGAGACAATTTTAAAGTTGTTTTACATCTAAATTTGTCTTTTCATTGTTTTCATTTCTTTATTTTCATTTTGTGCATTTTGTTTTGTTTTTGTCATGTCTCCTATTCTGTCCATTCTCCTATTTCTCTGACATTATTTGCTCTGGATGCTTATATTGACAGTTAATCTTTTAAATTGCTTGTAATTTTCTTTCATTTGATTTGCTTTAATCACACTCTACATGACATTATAGATTTGACCTCTTCTTTATTTAGCTTTCATATGAACAAGGTTCTATTTCTATGATATTATTTAAGAAAAGAATTCCACTCAGTTCCTCTTCTTATCTTTCCCACCTATTATGGTTACTGCCATCCAGCAATAAAAATCAGGGACAAACTTTGATTTTCATTTCTTCTTTCATCTCACTTGTCTAAGTTTGCTTTTTTCCTTACAGGGAATTTCTGAACTTTATCCCTTTCTCCATGAAGCCATTGATGGGAAAACTTCACATTTTTTTTTATTGTTACTATTTTGGATCTTGCTATATATCCTATAAAAATTCAGTGTCATCAAAATATGTGTAAAAATAATTTTTCTTTCCCATGAATATAATCAAAATTTATTCCTTACATCTTCTAGATCACATAATTATTGCAGTTGTTTCTTTTCTTATCTTCAGTTCTTTATACCCATATGTCCCACTAATGGTTGGGTGACCTAGAGAAAGGTACCTACCCTTTCTACTCTTCAGCATCCTCATTTGTGAAATAGAGCATAAGAATAATACCTATCTAATTGTACAAAGTATGGGACAACTTAACAAAAGGAATACAGTTGTTAATGATGGACTGTGGTTAACAGGGCAAATATGAAAACATTTTCTCCTGAACAGTAACAATATCTATTACTAATATAGGATATTAATAATCAGGTGGGTTGGGGGAAAATTATGCCAAATATAAGATATGGGGCATAGTAGTAATATTTTGATGATGCTCTTACATAATTTGTAACAAATATTTCACAGCAATTCAAGGTGGTAGTGGGGAGAAATATGGGAGTCTTGTATGATATGCATGTTTGTTTTGTAAATTCACAAATTTTACTATACATTTATTGTTTATGCATGTTCATGTAAGACTGATATACTTCAATAAAATTTTCCTGAAAAAAGAAAAAGCAACCTAGGACTGTATAAAACAAACAATGAAGCTTATTGTAAACAATGGACTATAGTCAATAAAACAGTTATAAAAATGCTCTTTCATGAATTGTGGCAAATGCATCACACTAATGCAAGTTGTTAATAATAGAGTGGAATATGGGATGTCTGGATTGTAAACATGATTTTTATATAAACCTAGACAATTAATTAAAAATTAAAGAAAAATCTAAATCTATCGATCTATATTTCTCATGGGAAATGAAAATACTTCAACTCTTGTGCTCAGATCACTCTAAATGAGCATTTGGTTGGCTGTGGTTGTCTTGGAGATTTTTGATTGATGGGCCTGGGAATTTTGAAGTTAGTCATGGCTTCTTATTTTCCTTCAGCTTTGCCTGCTTAATGCTTTGTCTATCCTTAGAAGAGATATAGAGGGCAGAGTGTTTGATAAGTAACTGATAAATATATCATAGATGGGCAGGGTTTCCCTCCATTTGAAAAGAGAATATGATTGTTTTCAGAGGGTGGGTATGTTTTTTCCCCTCCCTCACCCACATCCCCTGGATATTCTTTGCCTAACCAGGTCATCTTCCTGATTCTGATTCCCACTTGTGATTTTCCAAGTCTCTCTGATTCTTATTAAAAGTCAGAGTCAACTTAATCATATCTTACTCAATTATTCACAAATTTGTCACAATATCAACAAAGACAGACATTCACAGAGACAGAAACCCATGCTTTTATCATCAAAACCATTAACCAGTTAGTTGTTGAAGTGTTCCTAGGCATGAGGTGTAATAGGTGATTGAAATGAATACTAGAGAAATACTTACCAGTCTAGTTGGAGAATGAGATATATCACCAAGTGAGTTTAATCTATATATTGTTTCAGGTGCCGGGTTGCCATAAAGTGGGGGCACAAATGAAGGATGTAACACTTCCAAAGATGTCGGTCACAGAAAGAAATCAGATCTCTTCTAAAGATTTTGATTTTACAGCTTCTATTAAAATTTGTATAGATAATAGCCTACTCTACCATATCCTCCTTAATCTTAAACCATTAGACATGTTTACTTTCTGTCTGTAATACTTTCGTACCTGTTCCCTTGTTTGTAAAGTCCTTTATCTCACATATCCCAATACAAATATCTTAGCCTTGGAGATAACCTCCTTGGCCATCACCCTTAAATGTTCCTAACATTCCTTATCATAGCAGCTGGATAATTGTTTTCATTACACCTTTTATAAATAATTATTTATTTACCTTTAATATCTACAATCTTTATTTATTTTCATGTATTTCCTTTTTTATTTCCTCCCTCATTTCACTGGAATATAAACTACTTGTGGTAGATACATTTGTCACCTACCACTTACTTCCCAGAGCCAAATCAAGTTCTGGAACACATTAGGTAAATGAATGAATATATGAACTAATGAATACAATGTAACAGTTTGACAGTTTTATTTAATTATGAATTCCAAAAATATAAATTGGATTATGCTTGCAAACTGATCTGTTCATCTGGGCATGATTAAGTTATGATTAGGGCGTTAACTGCCACATCAGTGGGATGTTGAGCCCCACCCCTTGGTGGGCGTGGTCTCAGGTATAAAAGGCTAGAAAAAAGGCAGCAGAGATGAGAGAAGCAGATTGGAGAAGCAGTTATGATGTTGGAGTGAGCCATTTGCCCGATAGTCTACAGCTGGCCTTGTGGAGAGGCACAAAGCATAGAGAGCCCCATGGTCTACAGCTGAACTTGTGGAGAAACAGAAGCTAAGCCCAGAGAGAAACACAGCCCCAGGAACAGAGGAACGCAGAAGCCTGAACCCTGGAGACTTTGGCAGCTGTCTTGCTCCAACATATGGACTTTGGTGAGGGAAGAAATTTATGCTTTGTGGCCTGGTAACTGTAAGCTTCTACCCCAAATCAATACCCTTTATAAAGACCAACCACTTTATGGTATATTTTAAAAGGCACCCCTGTGGCTGACTAAAACAGTAACTGAGACCAATAATCTTATCCATGACACATCTGTACCAGTTGTTCTTGCACACTTATGGGCAATATTTGTCATGAGAATCTGAGAAATAGTGTGAATTTTTCCTAGATATGAGTGTATCTATTTAAAAACAAACTTAATGCATGCAACTCCAAGTGCTTTTAGGCCCTTTGAAATTGATACCTGACTCCATTAACCATATATATCTCACAATGTTATAATCACTCCTCTGTGAATGTAGGTAATACAAACAATTGACAAGGAGGTACAACTCATCATTCAGATCCCACACTCTCTCCTCATACAGCTCTCCTGTAGGATTAACATATATGATAAGCATACTCCTGGGAAGTTTCTCATGTCTTTTATAGATGGGCATGTTAATCTAGAAAAGACACTGTAATGGTTTGGCAGTTTTATGTAATTATGAATTCCAAAAATATAAATTGGATTATGCTTGTAAACTCATCTGTTCATCTGGGCATGATTGGTTTATGATTAGGGCATTGACTGGGCTGCAGTGAGTAAGGCATTGAGCCCCACCCCTCAGTGGGTGTGGCCTCAAGTTTAAAAAGCAAGATAGAAGATTGGAGAAGGAGATTGGGAGAAGCAGATTTGAGAAGCAGTTCTGATGTTGGAGTGAGCCGTTCACCCGATAGTCTGCAGCTGGACTTGTGGAGAGATGCAACATGTAGAGAGCCTCATGGTCTACAGCTGAACTTGTGGAGGAAACAGAAGCTAAGCCCAGAGAGAAACACAGCCCTGGGAACAGAGGAACCCAGAAGCCTGAACACTGGAGATGTCGGCAGCTGTCTTGCTCCAACACATAGACTTTGGTGAGGGAAGAACTTTATGCTTTGTGGCCTGGTAACTGTAAGCTTCTACCCCAAACAAATACCCTCTGTAAAGACTGACCAATTTTGGTATATTTCAAAAAGCACCCCTGTGGCTGACTAAAACAGACACATACACAATAAAAACACACACACGGATTTTATGAGTGAGAACTCATGATGAGAATCTTCAAGAGATGCTTTGTAGTGGCACTATTTAGGATATGAACATTGCTTTTTTAGGAGATACGGGGGATTGAACCCCAGGCCTTGTATATGGGAAGCAGGTGCTCAAACACTGAACTACACCTGCTCCCCAGACCTCATGATGTTTTAAAGCATACTGAAAATGAGACTCTCTCCTAACCTGCAATTTTTTACCTCTTAATTCCCTCAAATCTATTGGTTCTTGTTAAATAAAACCACAAAATAATTACATTATAATGTAAAGCATGGCTTCTTGCCTGACATGTTTCTGGGGAAATTTGCTGCTAAGTTCCTCCCAACTCTCCAGGACCAGCACTTTGTATTCCTGATTATTGTCATTATTATTGTTGTGAAATTCATATAACCTAATATTAACCATTATAAAGGATGTGATTCTGTAACATTTAATACATTCACGATGTTTTGATATCACCAGCTGTATCAGGTCCAAAATATTTTAATCACACAAAAAGAAAACTGCCGCGACCGTTTCCTAAAGTGCGAAGTTCTCATCCAGCCACACTCGTAGACAAGGTCTGAGTGTGGTGGAAGAAGACTCAAGGAGGCCTGATTCCTGGAAAAGGACTTGGCATAGCAGGATTTGGGACTGCAGTTTTCCTCTTCCTAATTTGTGTCCTACATTTTTCACTGAGTGGGTTTCTGGGAATTGTCCATGCTGAGAACATCTAAATTAAACAATTAGAGATTGTATTTACACCAGAAACCTAAAAAAAAACTGACGCCTGCTGCCAACCATTATGACTCAATTCAGACCTACCTACATGATTAATGGCAGGCCCTGGTATTCACCCAGGGGACAAAGAATCCAAGAAAGACTCCCTGACCCTGATCTACCTTATACAGGAATTTATAATAATGATGAAAATAGAATAGTGAATAAAGATGGAAGGTGAGTAAGATTTAATAGTTTGAGTTTCCTTGAAAGATTGGCTAGATCAGGTCCCCTTTGTTATAAATTGTCAGTTCGAGAGAAAATAGATTTCCAATAAGTGCTACTTAAGTCAGATTTTTACAATAAGTATTTGAGAGATAAGATTGAAAAAAAATAGCTCACTTGCAAAAACTTACAAAAGCTTAAATAAATTTTCTGGTAGTATAAAATGTTACAAAGACTTAGCAACCACATGTCTAGTGCCTTTTAAGTTGAGCTAAGTATAATAGTTGAGCCAGGTATAATTTAGGTTTATGTTTTAGAAAGAATGTTCTGTACCATGTTCTGAACTTGATAATTATTTGATAATCTGATAAGTTTCCTTTCTTACCACTCACCATAGTGTGCTTGGCCTTTTGCCTATTTATGCAAGTGGTCTGCATAGAATTCAAAAAAACCTTTAAGGCTTGCAAAACCTAGGGTATATAAAAGACCCTGAGATCCCTTAATAAAATGCCCTCTACATATTCACCTGACCTGTGTGTGATGTGATTCTTCACCGACTCCTTAGACCACCTTCAGCCCTGCTTCCCTCTGCCTCGGCTGGACCACGGCAGAAAACTCCATACCCATTAAGCATTGACTCTCCATTCTCCCTCCCCTACCCTTGTCTCTGGAAATCATTGATCTGCATTCTTGTCTCTGTAGATTTACCTATTTTCAATAGATCATATAAATTGAATCATACTATATGCACCCATTTGTGTCAGACTTCTTTAACTTAATATAAGGTTTTCAAGTTTAATCCACATTTTAGCATGAATTAGTATTTCATTCCTTTTTTTGGATGAATAATATTTAAAACTATATTTGTAGCACATTTTGATTATGCATTTATCCATTAATAAACATCTTGGTTTTTACATGTTGCTATTGTAAACAATTGAGATGTAAATGATAAGAGTTTGAAATTGCAAGGGATTGGCATGATGTGGTTGTAAGGACCCAATAAAGATGAATAAGACATTTTGTCTTCCATTCCAAAAGTTAAAGCTAAGAGATGATTCCAGATATTTCTATACAAAGTGAAAGTCCAAACTGAGATACAAACCAGATGACTTGAATGTCAAGAGATGGGGAATTATTAATTTGGGAGAAAATGTGTGGGTACATGAACATGAGGGAAAATGGGCACAGTGAAATTTGTACATGCTGTATAGATTGTCATGCTAAATTTGTGTGCTTGTTGAGAGCCAGAGTGGCTGCCTTGAACAAAACAAGACCTCAGATACTCATGTTTATTGCAGGAATGGCAGTATTGAGATAGCAGAAAGGCTCTAACATTGGTCAAATATGAGATATGTTGGTACTTTGGAGTTAGGTGATAGAATTAAATATCAGTGAGAAGAGCTAAGAATCTTGTACCCTCTAGTACTTTTCATATGTTATCTGTCTGTATATTGGTGACTCAAATATGTTGTTTACTGGAACAATGAGCAACAATATTCTAATATGTGAAAATTTTAAAACCTAACACAAAACCACCCAAAGTAAAACACAGAACTTGTAGGAAAATTAGCCAACTTACAAAGTAATTCTCTCATGTTTTCCTATGTTTTTAAAGTGAATTACTCCAAAATTCTAGTTGTTCATGTATTGTATTATGTCTTCTTTCATCTCACTTCAGTTCATTCAGTGATTTAAAAAAACAGGTAAAAAATTATGAACAGGATTTCTTGGAAGATGGCAATGTAGAGTGATGTAAGGCTCACTCCTTTTCCACAAACAGCTGGTGGACAGACAGAACTTGTCTGGAACAACTGTTTTGGGGCTCTGAAGACCAGAGGAATATAGTGCAGCATCCAATAAAGAGCAGGATAATAAGACTGAGAAGTCATAGTGAAAGACTGTGTGTAACTGGATCAGCTATGGCTGTTGGCACACATTCACCTCTCTGAGCAGGTCAGGTCTGGTCCTTGCTTAGCTATTGTGGTGGATAGGCTAATGTGTCAACTCAGCCAGGTAATTGTGTCCAGGTATTAGGTTCAGAAAGCACTGGGCTAATTGTAATACAAAAGCATTTATGGACTTCAATCACCAGTGAGTTTACTGCATGGATGGCTGATTACATCTGCATCAATCAGGGAAATTGGATCAAGAATGGATGATGCTTTTATCCAATCAGCTGACTGCCATAATAGGGAACTGATTTCAAAATTCAGACACAATTTCCCAGCTCATCATTTGACAGCCAACTTCTCCCAGAACTCATCAAGGATGCTTCACCTGTCTTTTATCAGAGCCTCTGGTTTGCAGCCTGCCTGTGGAAGCTGGACTTGTGCACCCACACGGTCACGTGAGAGACTCTTATAAAATCTTATATTAATGACAGACATCTCCTGTTGATTCTGTTTCCCAAGAGAACCCTGACTAATACAGCTGGTACTGTGAGTGGTTCTTTGGGAATAGTCTTAAACATGTGATGTCTAAGGTGGTTCTCTACTGTAATTGGACTCAAGGGTACTAATGACTCCCTTTCCAATAATGAAGAGGGTGCTAAGAGTCCATGGTGTGAGCTGGCATTAGAGATACACAATATAGCCTCACTGGATTCCCCTTCTTCCATGCTTATAAGGAGCAAGGATCTGGGTGAGAGTGTTTTCAATCCCTTAACAGAATTTTGTGGCATAAAAAAGTAGAATGATGTTGGCTGGCTCCTCCGAGATACTTTGGATACAGTTAAAAAAGAAAGAGATGAGCTAAAGTCTTCAAATTTAGAACTTAAATGCCGTATGAATGATATGGAAGTTTCTACATGTGCCTTGAAAGAAAATCTTTTCTCCTATAGTTAAAGACTTGAGATACCTGAGAATCAATCCCAGACACTCACTGTATGAGTAGCAGAACTACAGAGGAAACTAAAATCTCAACCTCACAGGGTTTTTGCAATTAAAGCGAGAGCATTGATTGCAAGGGAATGGAACAACGAGGATTGGGATGGATACATATGGGATGCTGATAATATTGGTGGGGACATTGGAACTCTAAATTCTGCTGAGACTTTACCAGATAAATCTGTGCTGGCCTGCCCTGTGGAGACGACACCTTGTCAACCTTGTAACATCGAGCCTCCAGCCTGCCTCAGGGAGTCCAGACATCCTTCCAGCTCTGAGGTGGGTACCAGTCAAACTGAAGCCTGCACTTCCCAGCCTGTGATCTGCCCCAGAGAGTCTGGACCTCCTCCCAACCATGAGGCAAGTACCAGCCAAACTCCAGCATGCACTGCCCAGCCTCCACCCTGCCCTGAGGAATCTGCCTTTCAACCCCTGCCTGAAGAGATTAACCCTCACTCACCAGAAGAAAATGCAAAGTAATGCCCTGCAGTAAGTAGCCTGTAAGATGTCTCTAATTCTTCTCCTTACCCACCCTCTCCACCCCTCTTGACTTCTCTACCTATTACTAGACTGAAATCACAAGTTCCTAAAGGTGAAATACAAAGTGTGACCCATATGGAAGTAAGTTATACTCTGAAAGAACTGCATGAGTTTCCCAACTTATATAGACAGAAATCAGGGGAATATGTGTGGGAATGGATACTAAGGGTGTAATGATTTAACAGTTTTATCTAATTATGAGTTCCAAAAATATAAATTGACTCATGCTTGTAAACTGATCTGTTCATCTGAGCATGATTGGTTTATGATTAGGGTGTTAACTGGGCCACATCAGTAGGGCATTGAGCCCCACCCCTCAGTGGGTGTGGTCTCAAGTATAAAGGCAAGGCAGAGGATTTGAGAAGCGGATTTTTGAGAAGCAGTTCTGATGTTGGAGAGGAGCACTCCAGGAGAAGACAAGTGAGCCATTCACCTGATAGTCTACAGCTGGCCTTGTGGAGAGACACAAACGCATAGAGAGCCTCATTGTCTACAGCTGAAGTTGTGGAAGAAACAGAAGCTAAGCCCAGAGAGAAACTCAGCCCCAGGAACAGAGGAACCCAGAAGCCTGAACCCAGGAGACATCGGCAGCTGTCTTGCTCCAACACATGACTTGGTGAGGGAAGAAACTTATGCTTTCTGGCATGGTAACTGTAAGCTTCTACCCCAAATAAACACCCTTTATAAAGACCAATCAATTATTGGTATATATTGTGAAGCACCGTTTTGGCTGACTAATACAAAGTGTATGGGATAATGGTGGAAGGAATATAAAGTTGGATCAGGCTGAACTTATTGATATGGACCCAATAAGCAGAAATTCTGGATTCAACACTGTAGCTTGAGGGGTTAGAAAGGGCTCTAACAGTTTGTTTGGGTGGCTGACTGAAACATGGACCAAATGAAGGCCTAGCATGTTGAGATGCCCTATTTGACATGGTATACTGTAGACGAGGGAATTTGAAGGCTTAGAACAAAACCGTGTCATCCTCTATAGATAGCTACTACCCTTTTGAGAAAGCAGCTTTTGGGTTTCTACTGGGCCTTAGTAGAGACTGAGGCTTAACCATGGGCCATCAAGTTACCATGATACCTGAGTTGCCCATTATGAGCTGGGTATTTTCTGACCCACCAAACCATAAATTTGGTGTGCACAGAAGCACTCCCTAATAAAGTGGAAGTGGTATATATGAGATAGGGCTCAAACAGGTCCTGAAGGCACAAGTAAGTTACATGAGGAAGTAACCCAAATGCCCATGGTCACCACCCCTGCCATGTTACCTGCTCTTTCCCAGCCCACAGTTTTGGCCTCTTGGGGAGTCCCTTACAATCAGTTGACTGAGGATGAGAAAACTCAAGCCTGGTTTACAGATGGTTCTGTACAATATGCAGGCACCACTCAAAAGTGGACAGCTGCAGCACTGTAGTCCTTTTCTGGCACATTCTTGAAGGATAGTAGTGAGGGGAAATCCTCCCAGTGGGAAGAACTTTGAGCAGTGCACCTAGTTCTTCATTTTGCTTGGAAGAATTTGTACACTGATTCATGGACTGTTGCCCTTGATTTGGCTGGATTGTCAGGAACTTGGAAGGAATATGATTGGAAAATTGGTGACAAGGAAGTCTGGGGAAATGGTATGTCTATAGACCTTGCTGAGTGGGCAAAAACATGAACATATTTGTGCCCCATGGGAATGCCCACCAGAGGGTGACTTCAGCAGGGAAGAGCTTAATAATCAAGTGGATAAGATGACCCGCTCTGTGGCTAATGCTCAGCCTCTTTCCCCAGCCACTCCTGTCATTGCCCAATGGGCTCATGAACAAAGTGGCCATGGAGGTAGGGATGGAGGTTATGCATGGGCTCAGCAACATGGACTTCCCCTCACCAAGGCTGGCTTGGCTACAGACACTGCTGATTGCCCTATCTGCCAGCAGCAGAGACTCACTCTCAGCCCCCAATATGGTCCCATTCCCCAAGGTGATCAGCCTGCTACCTGGTGGCAGGTTGACTACATTGGGCCACTTCCACCATGGAAGGGGCTGTGATTTGCTTTAACTGGAATAGGCACATACTCTGACTATGGGTTTGCATTTCTGGCATACAGTGCTTCTTCCAAAACTACCATCCGTGGACTTACCAAATGTCTCATTCACCGCCATAGCATTCCACACAGCATTGCTTCTGAACAAGGAACCCATTTCACGGCAAATGATGTGCGGGAATTGTCAGATGCCCATGGAATTCACTGTTCTTACCATGTTCCCCATCACCCGGAAGCAACTGGATTAAAAGAACAGTGGAATAGTTTTTTGAAGACTCAATTATGGCACCAACTAGGTGGCAATACCTTGCAGGGCTGGGGCAATGTTTTCCAGGAGGCTGTGTATGCTCTAAATCAGCATCCTCTCCATGGTGCTGTTTCTCCCATAATCAGAATTCATGGGTGCAGGAATCTAGGGGTGGAAATGGCAGTGGCACCACTCATTATTACCCCCAGTGACCCACTAGGAAAATTTTTGCTTCTGTCCCTGCAACCTTAAGCTCTGCTGGTCTACAGGTTTTAGTCCCAAAAGGAGGATTGCTGCCAGCAGGGAACACAATGGTGATTCCATTGAACTGGAAGTTAAGATTGCCACCTGGCCACTTTGAACTCCTCTTGCCTGTCTGTGCATTAACAGGAAATAAAGGATTTTCTCTGCTCACTGGAGTGATTGATCCTGACTATCATGGGGAAATAGGAGTACATCTACATAATGGGAGAAGAGTTTGCTTGGAATGCAGGAAATCCTCTAGGGTGTCTCCTAGCACTGCCATATCCTGTGATTAAAGTCAATGGAAAATTGCAACAAAATAATTCAAGCAGTACTTACCATGGCCTAGAATCTTCAGGAATGAAAGTTTGGTTCACCCCAACAGGCAAAGAACCACGGTCAGCTGAAGTGCTTGCTGAAGGTAATGGGAACATGGAATGGGTAGTGGAAGAAGGTAGTGAAAAATATGAAGTTCGACCACATGACCACTTACAGAAATAAGGACTGTAATAATCATGAACCCTTCTTCCTTGTTTCTTTATGACTGTATGTGTACAGAAAATAAATTTCTTGTTTTCTTCCCCAAGCTTTTCCCCTATCATATGGAAAGTTGTATTAATTTCATTTCATAATATTTAAGGATGTCAAGTTTAAGAGTGAATATTGCCCAAGGTCTTGCACCATATTCTGTGGGGAATTAATGCATTTCCAGTTGTATGCAGGGGAGTTAAACATTGTTAGGCAGAAATATATGTTTGCTTGTATGTTATTGTTTTTACTTAGAAACTAAGTATGGTTTAGGGTAATGTGTATGGTTGCTGATTTTACAAGGGGTGGACTGTGATGTTTAGGCTAATGTGACAACTCGGCCAGGTAATTGTGTCCAGGTATTAGGTCCAGCAAGCACTGGGCTAATTGTAATACCGGAACGTTTATGGAATTTAATCACCATTGAGTTTACTGCATGGATGGCTGATTACATCTGCATCAGTCAGGGAAATTGGATCAAGAATGGATGATTCTTTTATCCAATCATTTGACTGCCATAAAACGGAACTGATTTCAACATTCAGAGAGAATTTCCAAGCTCATTATTTCACAGCCAACTTCTCCCAGAAACACTTCAAGGACCCTTCATCAGTCTTTCATCAGAGCCCCTGGCTTGCAACCTGCCTGTGGAACCTGGACTTGTCCATCCCCACAGTCACATGAGAGACTCTTAAAAAAATCTTATATTATTGACAGACATCTTATGTTAATTCTGTTTCCCAAGAGAACCTTGACTATTACAGCTAGCTACTATGGACCTCCTCCCAAGAATAAGGATGGATTATGGTCCAGTCCTGATCCAGCTATTGACTAGAGAATTTAGACCACTGTATCCTACTGCTTTAGCCCATCTTGTACAGTTGCAGACATAGCATTGTTTTAGCCAGCATCAGAGGTGGAGGTGATGGAGGGTTAAGAATACCATGCCTTCTTAGGCCTGACAAAATAAGTTGCTGAAGAATACCACCTCCTGGGCACACCAGGACAGTGCAGTCTTGGAGAGAAGAAAAAAATGGCTTTTTAGCATCTTTCCTGAGCGTCTTCCCAGGGCACTTTTGAAATAGTCTGCACAGCCTGCATGTGATCTTGGCCCTGTTTTGGCTGGAAATACTATGAACCAAGTGGCAAAATAGAGTCTTAACACAAGTCCAATCAACAACAAAATTCTAAACAATAGACAGAATGCTACATTCAGAATAAACACACTAAGATAGTCAGATGCCCAAAAAATCAGCAAAAAATTACAAACCTTACTAAGAAATAGATATATATAGCCCAGCCAACAGAAAAACTTAAAACATAGTAGGAGATTCAGAATTTGGAACAACTAATTGAAGATGTCCAAACAAATAATTGAAAAAAATTAAGCAGGGCCTGAGGACATTGTATGATAACACAGAATGCAACAACATACATGTCACAGAAGTTTCAGTAGAAGAGAACAGAAAAGAGTCAGAAAGAGTATTTGAGGAAATAGATGAGAATTTGCCAAATCTCATGAAAGAAATGAATTTATATGTCTAAGAAGCACAGTGTAACCCCAATCAGAATTAAAAGTACACATACTATTTAGTGTGTCAAACATCAAAGATAAAGAAAAAATTCTGACAGCAGAAAGGGAGAAATAAACTGTCACATAAAAGAGACACCCGATAAGACTTGATAGGAATTTTTCATCTGAAACCAGGGAGGAGAGAATACAGTGGTGTGATAAAATTAGGATACTGAAAGAAAATTTGCTAGCCAAGAATTCTTTATCCATCAAAACTGTCCTTCAAATATCAAAGTGAGTTTAAATATTTACAAATTAACAGAAACTGGGGGTTCATAAAAAGATTCTGCCTTTGCAGGAAATATTAAAGGGAGCCTTACAGCCCCAAAGAAAAATACATGAGAGAGAGTTCAGAGGAGATTGTAGAAGACAAGCCTAGCAGAAAGGAAAACCAAAAGAGTAAAAAGACAGAAGAAAATAAGATATGGCACATGAAAGCCAAATTGTGAAATGGTGGAAGTAAAAACTGAATTTACAATAATATCATTGAACCTGAATTGATTAAAATCCCAATAAAAAATGAAGGCTGACATTTGATAAAAAACTTGAACCATCTGTATGGTATGTATATAGAAGAGACTCACCTTAGACTCAGAGATAAAAATTAGGTGAAAGCAGAAGTTTTACATGCAAACAGTAACCAAAAAGAGCAGAAGTAGCTGTATTAATATTAGACAAACCAGACTTTAAGTGCAAAAAATTATAAGAAATACAGAAGGCCATTTTATATTATTAAAAGGGTCAATACACCAGGAAGAAATAATAGTCATAAAAATCTATGCACCTAATCATGGTGCCCCAATACATGAGGGAAACTCTGGCAAAACTGAAGGGAGAAATAGATACATTTACAAAAAGAGCTGAAGACTTCAACACATCACTCACAACATTATATAGAACAACTAGACAGAAGATCAACAAAGAATCACAGAATTTGAACAATATGATAATGAGCTAGACCAGACATATACAGAACATTGTATCCCAAATCCATGGGTTATACATTCTTCTCAAGTTCCCATAGATCACCCTCTAGGATAGATCACACATTGCATCACAAGGCATGTTTCAATAAATATAAAAAGATTGAAATTATACAAAGCACATTCTCAGATCATAATGGAATGAAACTGGAAATCAATAATAGATGGGGAAGGGGGAAATTCACAAATGTGTGGAAGCTAAACAACACACTCCTAAACAATCAGGATCAAAGTGGAAATTGTAAGTGAAAATAGTAAATATATTGAGTCAAGTGAAAAGTAGTATACAAATTATCAGAAACATGAGATTCAGCAAAGGCAGTGCAGAGAGGGAAATTTATAACTTGAAGTGCCTGTATTGAAAAAGTAGAAAAAGCTATAATTAAAGATCTAACTGAACAACTGGAAAAACTGGAAAGGAACAATAAACCAATCCCAAAGCAAGCAGAAAGAAAGAAATATTAAAGATTAGAGCAGAAATAAATGAAATTGAGAAAATAAACAATAGAGAAATTCAACAAAACCAAAAGCTAGTCCTTTGAGAAGATCAATAAAATTAACAAAAGTTAGCTACACTAGCGAATAAAAAAGAAAGATGATGCAAATAAATAAAATCAGAAATGAAAGAGGGAAAGTTATGATACACTCAAATAAAAATGGTCATAAGAGGATATTATGAGAAACTGCATGATAACAAACTAGACAGCCTAGATGCAATGGATAAATACCTAGAAATGAGCAACATACCTTGACTCTACACAAAATGCAAGAACTTAAAATATCAATCACATTTAAAGATATCCAAACAATCATCAAATTTCTCCCAACAAAAATGTACAGGACCAGATGGCCTCATGGGTGAATTCTACCAAACATTTTGAAGATTTATACTCACTCATACTTAAACTCTTAAAAAATTGAAGAGGAAAGAAAATTATCCATTTATTTGTTTATTTGTTTATTTTTAATCAATTTCATTGATACATATTAATAAAGCATACAATTCATCCAAGGTGTGCAATCACAGGTATTGGCCATGATCACGTAGCTGTGTATTCATTACTTCAATCATTATTAGAGCATGTCATTATTTCAATAATTATAATAAACAAAAACCAGACAAGCAAACAAGAAAACTGATCACCTCTCAATCTTTCTACGCTATACATTTTATGAAGCAATCACCCTCATGCTAAATCCAGATAAAGATACTACAAGAAAAGAAAATTACAGACAAATCTCTTTAATGAAATTAGATGCAAAAATTCTCAACAAAATACGTGCAAAGAGAATCCAACAGTGTATCAAAATAACTATAACACGATGACTACATGTGATTTATTTCTGGTATGCAAGAGTGGCTCAACATAAGAAAATCAATTAATACATCCCAATAACAAATTGAAGAGAAAGAAATACAAGATCATCTTGGTTGATGTAGAAAATGTATTTGACAAAATACAGCATTCTTTCTTGATAACAACATATTGAAAGATAGGAATAGAAGGAAAGTTCCTCAATATGATAAAGGGCCTATATGAAAGACCCACAGCTAACATCATACTTAATGGGTGTAATGGTTTGAGTTTGAATTAATTATGAATTCCAAAAATATAAATTAGATTATGTTTGTAAGCTCATCTGTTCATCTGGGCATGATTAAGTTATGAGTAGGGCATTAATTGCCACGTCAGTGAGACGTTGAGCCCCACCCCTCAGTGGGGGTGGTCTCAAGTAGAAGCAGAGATTGGAGAGAAGCAGAGAGGAGAT
>PVKH010001904.1:0-28756 GCA_004027955.1 Chaetophractus vellerosus
GTGGGTGACTTGCCCTGCCTGTGGTGGCTTTGCCCTGCCCATGGCAGCTTTTTGCCCTGCCCACAGTGGCTCTGCCCCACCCATGGTGGTTTGCCCTTCTCAAGGTGGTCTGCCAGCCCAGAGAGGCTCCCGGGAACTGAACCCAGGGCCTCCCATGTGGTGTAACAGCACCCTATCCACTGGGCTACAGCCGGCCCCCTGGCTTGTCATTTGAGTTGCATTTCTAGCTTTGTTCTGTGTCTACTATAAATTCTCCTTTAAAATATATGGGAAAGGCAAAATTATTTGTTTTTATTCATAGTAAATTATTTTCATGCAACAAGACTAACATTAGCTAAAATCAAACAAGAATGAATTCTATTTAAAATAGATTAATTTCAGAAACATGCTGTACACATGTACACAAATGCCAATACTGAATTTTCATCCCTCCATCCTTTTATCCATTTCATCTTCTTACCCTCCTTCCCTACTTTTAATCTCCATTTCTTCCTTCACATTCTCTTATTGTTTATTTAGTTTTTCCTTCTTTACTTCCAGCTTTTCTTCTTTTTTAAATTTATTCCTCTCCTAATGAGATATAGCTTGTGTAATATATAGTATACCCTGAACAAAATAAACCTTTTAAGTCAATACCATGTAATAGAAGCTCATTATCAAGTTTTACCATGCTTAATATTGGGATATTCTTTAAAATATAAGTTAGGGTTCTCTAGTGAGTATATAGATTAGCACCAATTCTTGGAGTGATTACAAACCTGTATCTTTAGAAAATAAGTAAATGAAATTTACAAAAACTACAATATGGAATGGGCAACTAGAAACTAATGAAATATATAGTAGCACTGGTTTTAGTTATTTTACAAGTTTTTGTAGAGCCATAAATGTGTAAATATATTGGTATATATATGCACCATTTATGTATGTATGTACGTATCCCGTATCTTATTTGTTATATAATTCTAGATTTATAGTGTTTCACTGCTTAACATTTTTTCAAATAGTAATTGGAAGAATGGTACAGATCACTAATGTAAAAATAACTGTAACAATATCAATTATAGTTTTATGTGTTTCTTACATACCCCAACAATTGTGGGTGTTTTTACTTTTACTTATTTTTAAAACTTAGCATAATCACATTTAAAATCTCAATCCCTTTCTCTCTCTCTCTTTCTCTCTCTCTCTCTCTCTCTCTCTCTCTCTCTCTCTCTCTCTCTCTCTCGGCTCTTTATTTAGCTGTTGATAATTTCTTTTCCATATGTACATGAATTATTAGTTTTACAATTTTTAGACTAAAATGATAAAAGTCATCTGCAAATGTACTATATAAATTTATCAAACTCAGAAAAGTAATGTGAAGTCTATTGATAAGAAATATTAAATGCATATATTTGAAGAACAACAAATAACTTTGTGCACATTCTAAATTGCCTATACACTGATAACATATTTGACAAAAAGTTGGATTTGTGTCACTTTAGACATATATTTCCCTATTTCAACCACTATTTGTAGCTGAATACTTTCCATCCACTTTATTCATCATTTTCTCTGCTTATTTCCTCAAATTTTTGTCTGTCCTTTCAGTACATGGTTTGTGGTCAGCCAGAAAACTGGGCACTTTACTCATAGACTCTGGGCCTCACTGCCCTTGCCATTCTTCTATCTATAGTTTTCTCCATACGTTCAAGGTGCTTTAGTTGTTTCCAAGCTAGTCTTCTTTTTCATCTGCTCTGAGAACTTTGGGTTTTCTGTCAGTTTTAGATACTCCAGTAGCCCTGATTTCAGCCTACCCTCAGACTAAAAGCTTTAAAAGTGTGTAACTCATACCATGCTGCTCCTTTCTTCTCAGTTTCCACTCCCAGAAATTCCTACTTTCTCCAAACTTTAATACATTCAGGTGAGTTATTTGCTTGTATTTGTCCAGAGATTTTAGATTTTATATGTGAGAAAGGGGTGAAGTCCACTTGGAGTTTACTTGTTCATACCTTAAGCAGACCCTTAGGTTACCGCTAGATCAAGAAGGTGTTGAAAATGCTGAGAAGGCAGAATGAGCATAGAGGAAATTTTTGGTGACAGACCCTGATCTTCAGAGGGTACTATATATGGCAGTATGAGGAAAGGAAATGGTGTGAGATTACATCATTTCAGGGCATGTTTAGGTCATTACAGAAATAAATATAGCTAGGAGGCTTGATACTTGGGGGTGTGAAGAATGATATAATTTTTTGGTATATCCTTTGTAGGAGGAAGGTGATTAGAGTCAATATTAATTAGCTGAAGGTGAATATAAGTGAGTAGAGTCCAGATTATTTATCTGCAGAATATTTATCTGCAGTTCCAGATGAAGTACTTTTATAGTGCTACTTGAATTGTACCATCCTGATAAAGAAAGTACCTCACTGGAAACATGAGATATTGTGCAGATGTCCACAGACTGTAGGACTGTGGTCACATGAAACAGGAGGTGAAATGGAAAACTCAGATCAAGCACAATTGATTGCATCACAGGTAAACAGTATAGGTACATGAACAAAATATAGAACCTAGGTAAAATGGACAGATTTCTAGAAACAAAAATTAGTGAAACTGACTCAAGAAGAAATAGAAGATCTGAATAGATGAATGACAAGTAAAGAGATTGATCAGTATGATGGTTGAACTCATATGTCAACTTGGTTAGGTAATTGTGCCTTCTAGTTTGGTCAAGCAAGCACTGGCCTAATTATTACTTTGATGGCATTCCATTAAATCATTAGTAAGTTTGTTGTATCTATGGTTGATTACATTTACAATTGGCTGATGAGATTGCCTTCATCAATAAGAGACTTATCATCCAATCTGAAGAAGGTGTTAAAAGGAGAAGATTCTGGGAACATGGTGATGGACTAACAAGCAGAGCTCAATGCCCTCACAAAGCCAACAGAGAAAGAGCTAAAAGCTGTCCAAGGGAACTGCTTTGGGAGTCAGCAGAACCAACAGCACTGCACAATACCCAGGAAGGTGAGAGACAGAGAGATAAAGAAACAGAAATGACAAAAGTCAGTTACCAAGCCACTGAAGCAGCCAGGAAAGGCAACCCTCCTCCACCACCAAGATATTAAACTGGGATAAAACTCCTGACTCACTGCAGCCTACTAGAGGAAAACATCTTCTTCTCTGTCAGCTGTTTCAAAGGAAAAGTGTAGGGGAGTCAGGGGCTTTTCCATCAGTGAATTAGACCAACATAGCCTGCTTTGAATCTATAGTCTGGAGATTCAACAAAGGAACATAGGAAAGCCCAGACTAAAGCACATCCATGGAAAGGTGTGCAAATGAGCACCACCTACTGGCTGATATGGAAATTGCATGGACAAAAAGTGTTCTTGGTTCTCTCAGCATCCTTACCCATGGGACAAAATCTGTGCCCCACTAGTGATTACCTAGCCCAATGATAACTTAAGTCAGGCAATTTTAAAGACTTAGCATAAGTTGAACCACATATTAAAGAAGAGCAGTGAAAAAAAAATAAACAATAAGCAAAAGAGTGAAATTTGCCATCAGAGTAAATTCACCAACATATTCAAATGCCTAAACATCAGCAAAAAATTAAAAGCCATACTAAGAAACAGGAAGACATGGCCCAGCCTAAGGAACTAACAAAAATATCCTGCAGAGATACAGGATTTAAGAAAATTAATCAGTGATAATTTCACAACTATCCTAAATCAGTTCAAAGAATTTAAATAAAATATGACTAAAGAAATAAAGGTTTTTGGTCCTGGCTTTTATATTTAGGTCTTTGATCCATTTTGAGTTGATTCTTTTAGAGGGAGTGAGATAGAGGTCCTCTTTCATTCTTTTGGTTATAGATATTCAGTTTTCCCAGCACCATTTGTTGAAGAGACAGTTTTGTCCCATTAAAATTAACTTGGTAGGTTTGTCAAAAAACAGTTCACGGTATACATGAGAGTTTATTTCTGGGTTCTCAATTTAATTTCTCTGGTTGATGTTTCTATCTCTATGCCAGTACTATGCTGTTTTGACCACTATAGCTTTGTAATATGTTTGAAGGTCAGGTAGTGAAATTCTTCCCACATTGCTCTTCTTTTTTAGAATGCTTTTGACTATTTGGGTGCGTTTTACCTTCCAAATGAATTTGGTACTTTCCTTTTCTAATTCAGTAAAGTTAGCTGTTGGGATTTTGATTGGTTTTGCATTGCATCTATAAATCAGTTTGGGTAAGAATGACATCTTCATGATATTTATCCTTCCAATCCATGAACATGGAATTTCTTTTCATTTGTTTAGGTCTTTTAAAATTTCTTTTAGTATTGTTTTGGAATTTTCTGCATATAGCTCCTGTACTTCTTTGGTTAAATTAATTCCTAGGTATTTATGTCTTTTTGTTGCTATTGAAAATGGAACAAAATGTAGGGAAACATCTTCAAGACCTTGTAGTGGTTGGTGGTTTCTTGGACCTTACACCAAAAGCATGTGCAACTAAAGGAAAAATAAATAAATTGGACCTCCTCAAAATTAAAGACTTATACATCTCACAGGACTTTGCCAAAATGGTGAAAAGGCAGCCAACTCAATGGGAGAAAATATTTGGAGACATATCAGATATGGGTTTAATATGCAGGATATATAAAGAGTTATTAAAACTCAACAATAAAAAGCCAAATGACCCAATTAAAAATTGGCAAAAAAACTTGAATAGATATTTGTTCAAAGAAGAAAAATAAATGGCAAAAAAACACATGAAGAAATCCTCAACATCACTAATGATTAGGGAAATGCAAATCAAAACTACATTGAGATATTATTTCATTCCTATTAGAATGCCACTATTAAAAAGACAGAGAACTACAGGTGTTAAAGAGGATGTGGAGAGATAGAAACACTTATTTACCTTTGGTGGGAATGCAGAATGGTACAGCCACTGTGGAGGACTGTTTGGCAGTTCCTAAAGAACTTGAATATAGACTTGCCACATGACCCTGCAATACCACTACTGAGAAGAACTGAGAGCAGTGACACAAACAAACATCTGCACACTGATGTTCATGGCAACATTATTAACAATTGCCAAAAGTTGGAAACAATCCAGGTGTCCATAAACAAATGAATGTATAAACAAACAATGCAATAGTCACATGATGGAATATTATGCAGCTCTAAGAAGAAATGAAGTCTTAAAGCATATGAAACATGGATGAAGGTGGAGGACATTATGTTGAGAAAAGCAAGCCAGACACAAAAGAACAAATAATGTATGATTGCATTACTATGAACCAAATATATTGTGTAACATATTGTATGATTCAAAAAATATATATATATATATATCCAGGACATTTAATTGAGAAATGTATGGTTTTTTATTCAACTGTGTTTTCTTTTTAGTTTTTAATTGTTTATTTTTTTCAATTATTAAATGTAGAAAATAAAATTTACAAAAATAAATAAAGGATACTAAGGAGACAGTGGGTGAGCATAAATAACAATTTGAATCAAGGACCTAAATATAAAAATGACAACCTGAAACTCCTGGAAGAAAATGTAGGAAAACATCTTCAAGATCCTGTGGTAAGCAGTAGTTTCTTAAACCTTACACAGAAAACTCTAGCAACAAAAGAAAAAAATAGATAAATGAGACCTCCTCAAAATTCAACCTCAAAGGACTTTGCCAGAGGGTGAAAAGGCAGCCAAACCATGGGAGACATATTTGGCAATCACATATCCAATAAGTGTTTAATATCCACGATATACAAAGAGATCATGCAACTCAACAATAAAAAAACAAACCACCCAATTAAAAAATGGGCAGAAGACTTGAAAAGTCATTTGCCCAAAGAAGAAATACAAATGGCAAAGAGACACATAAAAAAAAAAGTTCAACATCACTAGCAATTAGGGAAATGAAAATCAAAACTACAATGAAAAACCAATTCAAACCTATTTGACTGGCCACTATTAGAAAGTCAGAAAACTGTAAATGTTGAGAGGATGTGGAGAGATAAGAACACTTATTCACTGTTGGTGGGAATGTAGAATGGTACAGCCACTGTGGAGGGTTGTTTGGCAGTTCCTAAGGATGTTGAATATAGACTTGCCATGTGACCCAGCAATACCATTACTAGATATATGCCCAAAAGAGCTGAAAGCAGTGACACCAACAAACATCTGCACACTGATGTTCATAGCAGTGTTATTCATGATTGCCAAAGTTTGGGAACAACCCAGATGTCCATCAGCTGATGAATGGATAAACAAATTGTGGTGTATAAACTCAATGGAATATTATACAGTGGTAAGAAGAAATGAAATTGTGAGGCATATGACAATATGGATGAACCTGTAGGATATTTATTATGTTGAATGTAGCAAGCCAGACACACACACACACAATTACTGTATGATTGCATTATTATGACCTAAATGTATTGTGTAAACTCTTGGAGTTAATAATTAGAGCATTTGTCACCAGAAAATAGAAGGTGAGTAGAGAATGGAAAGCTAATGGTTAATCTGTGCAGAATTGGTAAAAAGCTGTTTGTAAATCTTTGGAAATGAATAGAAATTTTTAAAGCATATTGTCTTATTTGTAACGAGCAGCGTTATTGTATGGGTATGACAGTGGTTGAGAGGGAAATTCTAAGGCCATGTATAATACTAGAATGAAAGCTAAAAACTTTAACATAGAGCTATATAAGATAATAAAACCTCATGTAAAACACAAATATGGGTGATATTGCTTATCTTATTAAGAATAAAGACTGTTTTTTACAAAATACAAGTATACTAGAGAGAAGTATAGTAGCTATGTACGGCAGGAGAAACAGAGAGAGATTGAGAGGTGATGAGATTTGTTTGTTTTTATTGTTATTATTGGAATAATGAAAGTGCTCTAAGAATGATCAAAGTGGGGGCTGGCTCGATAGCCCAGTGGATAGGGCACCGGCATACCACATGGGAGGCCCTGGGTTCAGTTCCCGGGGACCTCTCCTAGTGGGCAGACCGCCTTGAGAATGGCAAGCCGCCATGGGCGGGCCAGAGCCGCCATGGGCAGGGCAAAAAACTGCCATGGACAGGGCAGGTCACCCGCGAATGGAGCGCAGCCAGCCACCCGCGAACTGAAAGCCGGCCATGAACGGAAGCAGAAGCCGCCCACAAGTGGGGAAAGTCACACCTGCGCAGTGACCCAGTCTCAGTGCGTCGCCACAGCGGGGGGGTGGGGGGTGGGAAGGGGAGATATGTAATAAAATAAATAAATCTTTAAAAAAAAAAAAAAAAGAATGATCAAAATGATGAATGCACAATTATGTGATTACAATGAATACCATTGATTGTACACTTTGGATGGATTTATGCCTTATTAATATGTATCAATAAAAATTTTTTTAAAAGTACTGATGGTTTTAGCAGTCAGAAGTAAGAAAATTTTCATCTTTACTTCTGACAGCCAGCTCCTCCTGGGAAATTCATCCAGGACCTTCATCAGAGTGCCTGCCTTGCAGCTTGCCCTACAGAATTTGGACTACTGCACCCCACAGATGCATAAGACAATCCTATAAAATCTGATAATATCAACAGATATAACCTGTTGGTTCTTTTTACCTAAAGAACCCTCATAAATATAATCAATAATCAAAAAATTCCCAACAAAGAATGGTCCAGGACTATAAGGCTTTACTGGCATATTTTACCAAACATTCAAAGAAAGATTAGCCCTCAATGTTCTTAAGCACTTCCTAACATATGTAAGGCTAGAATCATCTTTTTTTTTCTGTTTCTTTTTCTCTCTCTCTTTTTTTACAAACCCTTATGTCCAGGGCTGACTTTCAATAGATCGCAGCAAGGGAGCTGCTCTGCTATGTAGGAAACCCCAACCCAGAAGCAGGTCGTCTATGAGTGGTTTAGTACCAGGTTCACTACGAACGTGCGGTGCGTGACAGGCGAGGGGGCAGCCCCCTTTCTGACAGGGCCCCATTTCCCGGGATGGTGGGCTCACAGCACTGGACCCCAGTCCGGATGGGTGGCGGGGGACTGGCTATCCAAGACCAACCGAGGCTCCGAGGCCAACCGAGGCCAACTGAGTCCCCGCGGCGCTGCCGTATCGTTCCTCTGGGGCGGGATTCTGACTTAGAGGCATTCAGTCATAATCCCACAGATGGTAGCTTCACCTCATTGGCTCCTCAGCCAAGCACATACACCAAATGTCTGAACCTGTGTAGAATCATCTTAATACCAACACGATATAAATATTTCATAATATAAGAAAATTCCATACCAATATCCACCATGGATATAGATCCAAAAACCCTCACCAAAAATAGCAAACTGAATCCAACAACATAGAAAAGAATTATACACCATGGTCAAATGGGATTAGCCCAGAAATGCAAGGGTGGTTCAATATAAGAAAATCAATAAATGTCATACACCACATTGATAGAATGAAGGGAATAAAATGCATAATCATCTCAATTGAAGCAGAAAAGACATTTGGCAAAATCTCACACCCTTTCTTTATACAAACTCTTATAATTTTAAACACCACTTGGATTTTCTGAGAAGACTTGAAGCTTAAAAACTAACAAACACATAAATTAGGATTGGAAGCACCATAAAGTTTGAGACAGATATAGAATAGACGAGAGTTTTTGTTATTATCAATTGATTATTTTTTCATACTAAATTGTTTATTAGCAAAATGTACTTTAATGATAAAACATGGAAAATCACACATTAAATATTTTACAAATATTTTGTACTTGACTGCTTTGAAACTCATCAAATATTGTACTCGATGCATTTTGTTGTGAAAAATTTGTCCTGGTACTCATCATTTGTTTGGTAGTCAATGTACAAGCTAGAACTTGTGGGTGTCAGTTGCCTCGTGACCCTTTCCAGCCAAAACAAAGGGTCATGAGTTAGTCACATAGTACCTCTTGCCCTGTGCACATCCCATTCCAGTCTTATCTTAGCTTCTGTGGTCATATTGTATATCTTTGCATTTTTTTTGTCATCATGGGTCCTAAGAAAATGAGCAGTGATTGCACTGAAAAGAAATTAAAATTACTTTGTGCCACTATTGAGAAAAAAAAAAAGAATACGTAAATATGGGAGTGGTATTCACATTACTGATCATGCTAGGGATTATGGTATGCCTAGAACAGTCTCCACCATCATTAAGAATAAAGAGGTGATAAAAAATGCTGATGTTGTGAAAGACATTACAGCAGTAATAAAGCAGCATTCCCAAACACTTGAAGTTTAAAAGCTGTTATTAATTTGGGTAAATGAGAAGCAGTTAGCAGGCAACAGCATATTGGAAACCATGAAATGTGAAAAAGCAAAAGTGTTGCATGCCAATCTTTTGAAAAACAAACACAAACTAAGTGATGAGAGTGCTGAAGTTTTTAAGGACAGCCATGGCTGGTTTGATAATTTAAAAAAGAGGACCAGCATCCATAGTGTCATGAGGCATGTCAAGGCAGTGAGTGCTAATAAAAAGGCTGCTGATGAATTTGTCAGTGAATTTCTAGACTACCTAGAGGCTAATAACCCCACCAGGTTTTTAACTGTGATGAAACTGGAGATTTTTGATAAAAAATGCTCAGTAGAACCTACATCACAAAATAGAAGAAGGCATTACCAGGACAGAATTTGTGACCAGAAGTTGTGACTAAGACTGAAGGGTTTGAGGCTGACCGCAAGCCTGCAGGAACAGAGGGTACAATTGTGCAGGATATTGTATCTTTGGGCCAATCCATGGGTCTGAAGGTCAAAGCTGCTGATGTTGAGGACTTAGTGGAGGAACATCTTGAAGACGTTAGCACTGAGGAGCTGCAGGAACTACAGAAAGAAGGAGCAGCAACAAGAGGTGGCTGAAGAGGTTTCTTTAGGTGAGGAGTAGATAAGGAAGGATGTCCCCAGTTCTTTGATAAAAGAAATGTGTGCAAAATGGGCAGAAGCTCAAAACTTATTGGAGAAGTACAATCCAAACAAAGTTTTGACAAGCAGAAATGTGAATTTATTGAATGACCAAACGATTTCACACATTTAAGGAATTCTGAAAAGAAGACAGAAGCAGTCCTTATTGGATAAGTTTTTAGTGAAGGTGACAAGAGTGTGTCAGAGTCTGTAGCAGTTTGATATTGTTTAAGCATTCCAAAAATAAATATTGGATTATGTTGTGAACTGGTCTGTTCCTCTGGGCTTATTAGTTTGGACTGAATTCAGAGATTTCACTTTTATTTGATTAAATAACGATTAAGGCTTTGGTTGGTTCACATCAGTAGGACCTTGAGTCCCTGCCCCCTTGGTGGGTGGGGACTCACAGAGAAAACCACATGGCAGAGCTGAGAGTAGAGTTTTGAGCTGGAGCCCCAGGAACTAAACACACAGGAGAAGAACACACAGGAATAAAGATGGCTCCTTAGACATGGTAGAGGTCTGGGGAAGAAAGACGAGAGCCATTAGACTGACAGTCTACAGCTGACCTTCTGGAGAAACCAGAGCAGCTGAGCCCTGAGAGGACTGGGCCCTGGAAGAGAGACAAGACTTATCCTAGCCTACTGCTGATATTGGAAGAAGCTGGAACCACGAAACCTTACAAGGAAGAGGAAGCCAGAACCCTTGCAGACATCAGCAGCCATCTTGCTCCAACATGTGGCAACAGACTTGGTGAGGGAAGTAACGTATGCTTTATGGCCTGGTAACTGTAAGCTTTTATAAAAGCCAACAGATTTCTGGTATTTTGCATCAGCATCCCTTTAGTTGACTAATACAGAGCCTGTGGTGCAAGTTGAAAAAAAGGCAGAAAAGAGGAAGAACACCTGAAGTGCAAGTGCCTGATGTTCCATTGGAGGGTAATTCTCCTTCCAAGCAACAATCCATGTAACTTCTCCTCCTCACCGCTTTCTTCCCACCATCCCATTAAACCATGGACTCTTCTCAATACAGGTAAAGTGAAGTTTTATTTTATTTATTTTAAGTATTTATTAATTTTTAGGTTTATTTCTCATGTAAAGTAATGATATACAACCCTATAATTTTACATATTTCCTTAAAAATGGGCATTGTCTTTGGCTTGGGAACACATTAAATTTATTTACATTATTCCTTATGGGAAAAAATTTTTTGGTACTTATCGTTTTGGGTACTCATCTTGCCTCCCGGAACCAATTAACAATGAGTACCAAGGTACCACTGTACAGTCCTTTGTTTTGTTCTTATCTTTCTGTCACTGTAGAATTTGCACAGTGCATTGGTTCTTTCTTTTTGAGCACAGCTAAACAACTTTGTCAGCCCCAGATTTTATCTTCTTCTTTTTCCTCCTCCTCCTCCTCTTTTCTTCTTCTTATTGTTCAAATCTTTTCCTATTATAGAATAAATTTTGTCAATGGGAATCCACACTGTAAGATCACAACCAAATTGCATTTTTGCTCTCACATAACACCTCCAGGCCATCTGCTCTTGGTTCCATAGGTGACTTGGATAACATCTGTTTTACTTGTCTGTTGACATACATCAGCATTTGAGATGTAGTTGCAGAGAGAAATCTGCACATTCATCATTCAACTGATCCTTGAGGACCAGGCAGGTTTCTCCCCTAACTAACTTTAAAGGTTTAAAGTTTTGCCTTTATTTGCCTGTGTTTCACAGAATAAATAATGTTGTTTGCTATTCTTATTCTAATAAAATGAAGCAACATTCCCTTATGTTTATTTCTTTACTTACGAAAGACTGCTTTCAGTGAAATTCTGTTGATATTATTTTTAAAGTGTTAAGCAACATGTTCACTTTAAATAATTTGGCTTTTTGCCTAAGACATTCTATGTGTGTATGTATATGTGTGGTGTGCATGTATATGTATAATGAAATTCATTTCATGTGAAATATGAACATCAAATTTATTATTAAATATTTTAATCATTATAATTCAGCTTGATAATTTGGAGAATATATATGAAGCAAGAATACCATACTTTATATCTTTTTTTTTTTGGTTGCATATCCTTCCCCCCCCCTTTCTGCTTGCTCTTACCTTCTTCTGCATTCATTTCTCTGCATTCTTCTGTGTCTGCTCTGTCTCCCCCTGCTGCAGCAACGCACCAAGCCAGGTCACCGTGCAGGCGGCTCTGCTCCATTCGCAGGCGGGTCTGCTTCTCTTCACAGGTGGCTCCGCTTCTGTTCAAGGGTGGATCTGCTCTGTTTGCGGGTGACTTGCCCTGCCCATGGTGGCTTTGCCCTGCCTGTGGTGGCTTTTTTTGCCCTGCCCATGGTGACTCTGCCCCACCTACAGTGGCTTGCCCTTCTCAAGGTGGTCTGCCCACTTTGGAGAGGTCCCCGAGAATCAAACCTGGGGCCTCCCATGTGGTGAACTGGTGCCCTATCCACTGGGCTACAGCTGGCACCCCATACTTTATATCTTATTAACCTGGAAAGGATGGCAATACTTTTGGCTGAAAAAATGTGCTTCTATAATTTAAGAATTAAGTTTAAAAGAGTATAGTTATCACATTTTTTCAAAAAGAATATTCTATTGCTCTTTTCCTTATCAAACATGTACCAAAAATGTTTTCTTTGTGTCTTAAAATAAATAATTTAGCAATGACTACTTGAGTCTTAATGTAATGGTTCTTACCACACTTTTTTTTGCTTCATCAATAATCTATGTTAATTGTGTTTCTGGGAAAAAATCTGAATATTTGAGAGAAATTCTTACTTCTCAGTAAGCAGATTGAGAAGGGAGCAAAGACACTGTAGAAAGACACAAGGAGCAAACCTGAACCTTCCAACTTGAGACACAGATCAGACTATCTCATCTGAGTCCAGCAGATACCCAGCCAAATGAAAGAATCAGAGATTTAGTAAAAAATAATGCTTGTTGTTGAAGCCATTTAATTCGAGGAGGTGGTTATGTAAAATTTTTGCAGCAATAGTGAGTAATACATTGTAACTAATGCATGTATACACCTTTTTATTTAAGGAGTTACCAGGGAATGAAATTGGGGTCTCATACATGTGAAACAGGTGCTCAACCACTGAGTTATATCCACTCCCCTGCATATACTATTTGTGTTAATTATGGAAAATTTAGGAAGTCTGTTTGCATATTAGCTATTTTAAAATATAGAAAGATGAACCAGAATATTTTAATTCTATAAAATAAATCTAACCAACATGAATTATGTACATATTCAAAGTATCTATGAAATTCTCATATAAACTTGTATGGTGAATAGCGGTTGAACATTTCCATTAAAAACAAAAACTTTTAAAGGATCTAGATGCACTGAGTTATTCTAACTTCAAAATTTAACCGATAGTTTGGCAGTTCCTCAGGAAGCTAAATATGAAAGTGTCATATGATCAAGCAATACCTCTACTAGGAATATATCCAGAAGAACTGAAAACAGTGACGTGAAAAGACATTTGCACACTGAATTTCATAGCAGCATTATTCAAAATTGCCAAAATATGGAAACAACCCAAGTGTACATTAACCAATGAATGGACAAACAAAATGTGATATATACATACAATAGAATACTACGTTGCTGATAAGAAGATATGATTGGGACACATGAAAACATGGATGAATCTTGAGGACATTATGCTGAGTGAAATAAGCCAGTCACAAAAGGACAAATATTTTATGCTCTCACTAATATGAACTAAATATGAAGTATAAGCACACATAGTGATAACCTAGAGTATAGGTTACTAGGAGATAGGATGAGGGCTATGAAGGGGTACTGATGCTTAAATGTATGTAGAATTTTTAATTAAGTAGACTGTAAAATGTGGAAAATGATAGAGTTGATACACATTATAGTGAATGTAACTAATACAGCTGGTTTATAAATGGGACTGTGGTTTAAAGGGGTAGTACAAGAACATGTTTGTCAATTGAAAGAAAGCTAGAGAATAATCTAGGAAGTGAATAACATAGTGAACCCAGAGGAGGATGAGGATTGTGGTTAATAGCACAAATACAAAAATGTTCTTCTATGAACTAGCACAAATTTACATCACTATTATAAGGTGGTAAGTATATGGTGATACATGGGAAATACAGTTAGGGTAACTTATGGACTACAATTAACACCAATTTTGTAATATTCTTGCATTAATATCAAAGAAGGTACTATATCAACACTAAGGGTCAATTATAGGGGGTATGGGAGTTTTTCTTTTGGACTAAGGAAAGTGTTCAAATATTTACTAAGGCAATGACTGCACAACTTTGTGGTGAAAGTGAGAGCTACTGAGTGTACACTTTGGATAGATTTTACAAGGAATGTGACTGTATAACACTGTGAACCAGGTGGTGGAAGATAGATTGTGTTTAACAGTACAAATATGAGAATGTTCTCTAATTAACTATAACAAATGTAGAGTATTAAACATGGTGTTACTAATAGGGGTGTATGTAAAAAGTATTCAAAATATAAGCTATGGACCATAGTTAGTGATAAATAGTCTGATGATGTTCTTTAATAATCTGTAACAAATGTTCCACCACAATGTAAAGTGTTGGTGGAGGAGTGATGTATGGGAATTCTGCACATTTGCATGATTGTTTTGTTAGCTCACAACTTATATAATAAAAATGTATATATTAAAATAAAGTTAACTGATAATTATGAATACATTATGTTATAGATGTCCAAATCTAGAAAAAGAACTACATGGCTATTGGGACTTAGGGAATGTGTGTAGCATTTGACCAAGGGCAAGCTTCATGGTGTGTGACTTGTGTAGTCACACCCAACCCTACACAAAGAAAGGTCCCATACTTGCTTTAATGCTCTGTTGTCACAATCTTGAAATTCTTAATAATTTTATCTTTGAACATATATTTTGCAAGTCAGGATTGAAGGGGCAATGGAGCATGTACATGAACAGACAAGACACATAACGATGTGCATATCCATTATTCCTTGCCATCCCATTCACATATAGAGCTCATGATGTCCTATGAACACAGAATTCCAGGGGACCCCAGATGTTTGGGAGTTCAACGAGACTCGAAACAAGTACAAGGTAATTGTGTCATGTCTATGACCTAATAAGCAAGAGACAATAGCTCTGAGAGGGCACGCATTGTATTTGAACCAGAACTTGCATTGAATGCTGATAAAGTGCAGCAGTATTCTAAGAAACACAACCAACCAAAGGACTCTATCATATATTTTGTTAGTCATGTTCTTTCCCTATATTAACCAGCCTCTTACTGTAAATGATTACATAGAACAAAGAGCAAAGAATTCTTTCTTTTCCTTTCAGTCCTTTCTTTTTTATTAGTGAGCCTAAGAGAAAATGTTAGTAGAATATCCATGTATCAAGAAGTGAGATAAAAGCACTCGAGTATTGCCTATGAAGTGTTTCCTTAAAACTGGCATTGAACAATAAAAGATTTAAGTAAAATTCATGCTAATCATTTAAACTTTTGTTTTCCTTTTACCTAGAGTGAAATTAAATATCAATTTCAAAACATGATGAGAAGTTAGGGGACAGACCATGAAAGAATTAAATAAACTTTATATTTTAGTGACATGTTACAAACTTGACATTACATTTTGACATATATTTGACATAAAATATATCTCTCTTACTGCAGCCAGTTTCATGTGTTTTAATTTCTGCCATGCACAGATACTTCCAGGGGAATTTATTGTCACCATTTCACATTGCAAAAGAAATGATCTGCTTAACTGGGCTTGGAACAACTGTATACCCATGTTCAATTGTGCAATGTCTATAAAACAGAGAACAGGTAAAATTAACATGACATCAGGGAGCAGGTATGCTTTGGTCAGCTACACATAATGTTTTTAAGGTATCCAAAAATCCCATTAAATTTTGATTTATTTTTTATAAGTATTGCACTCATGTGCATGTGCTAATTCTCTCCTAGTCTTCACCTCTATATTCATTCATTATTTCCCCCCTTTTGTCATTTTTATTTTAGCCCTTTACCATTTATTATTCCTTAATCTGTGTTGAAATTGAGATAATTTATTTTAGATGGGTATTTGCCCCTTTGGATTTAGTCAAGATCTGAGCTACTTTGCTGAAGTAGGACATTCTTTCCCTTGCTCAACCATGTTTCCACTAGATTTGTTTGACAGGTAGTATCTTTCAATCAATCAAATCCATATTAGATATGTATCAGAAAGCATACAGGATCTACAGGGATGACAGCACTTTAACTGGCTTCAAGAGACACTAATTAACTGATTTGACTGGAAACTTTTCAATTATGTGACAAGATCCATGGTTTTAAATAAAATGCTTATATTAAACATTTCATGGAAAATCCAATTTTTATTTTAAGGCCTTAACACATGTAGTTTATGTGTATATGCAGTTTATTCCATGCCAAAATGCTTTTTTTGTGTTTGAATAATTATTCTTTACTACAATAATTTTTTAAAAATTCCAACAATGAACTGTGAGAATATGGAAGAAAAAAATAGACTTTGAAGACAAGTATTTGAGGAAAGTTTTACAATTTAATTATATAATTTCATATAAAATATATTAAACAATAAAATATTGTTAAGTTGTCTCAATGGCTTCATTGAAACCTAGCAAATCTTTAAAACAGTATTTAAGAAATTTTAAGTTAACCAAATCAACTAAGGAAAACAAGAGTTTGTGAACCTCAAATACTTTTATATCAGTAGTTAAAGTAGGACTTGAAACTGTGCTTTATTAATATTTTTGTTACTGTAGCAGTTTGATATAGTTATAAATTCCAAAAATAGATATTGGATTATGTTTGTGAACTGGTCTGTTCATCTGGGCATGATTAACTTATGATTAGGGCTTTGATTGGGCCACATCAGTAGGGCATTGAGCCCCACCACTTGGTGGGTGGGGAATCAAAGATAAAAGACATGGCATAGGACAGAGTTGAAGTTTTTTTGAGTTGGAGTTCTGATGCTGAGTTTTAATCCTGGAGCCCAGGGAAGTAAGCATACAGAGGAGCTTGGTCATGAAGAAGGAGAGAAGGCCCCAGGATAGAGATGAGTGGTTTGCCTGACAGTTCACAGCTGGCCTTGTGGAGAGAGGCAAAACCTAGAGAACCACATAGTCTACAGCTGACCTTGTGGAGGAAACAGAGGAGCTGAGCCCAGAGTGAAACGGAGCCCCAGGTAGGGAGGAATCCAAGAAGCCTTAACCCTGGCAAACATCGGTAACTGTCATGCTCCAACACGTGCCAACAGACTTTGGTGAAGGAAGAAACTCATAATTTATGGCCTGATAACTATAAGCTTCTATCCCAAATGAATACCCTTTATAAAGACCAACAGATTTCTGGTATTTTGCATCGACACACTTTTGGCTGACTAATACAGTTACTATATAAAAGCAAGTACTGAGTAGCATCACATAATACTTCCTACTAACTTGCCAATAACTTTGGCTTCAATTAATGGTAATTACTTCACACAGTGTATCAATCTCTGTTTAGAAATTGCTAAGAAAAAGTGCCCACCTCTACATGAGCCACACACCATAATCCAGATGGATAAAATGTACGGTGTTACTGAGCTTGTCACCTCGAGGACATCACATGCTTTGGCCACATGATCAAATGAGCATACTTGTACACATTTTTCAGACCTTAGAGGTATGAGCAGAACTTATCTCTGGGATTACATATTGATTTTAGCTAAGTCGATTCCATAAAAAATTAAAAATCTAAAATCATTGATTAATTAGAAGTATGCATTAACTCTTTCAGCCTAAAAATACTTAAAGGAGTTTGCCTACTGTCACATACAAAATTCAGTTAATTCATTCAAATGTTTTGGGTTGTTGTTTATTGTATGGTATTATATGTATCAATTGACTATGTTTTGTTTTTACTTCAGAACTATGCTTTTATTTCATGTAGCTAAAGTGATCCGCAATCTTTTTTTATGCTGAATTGAAGGTAAAGAGAATTAGAGTTGAGGAAAAAAAAAATTTTTTAATTAACCAGTGTCTTTTTCCTTGATTCTTCAAGACTTTTTGTAACATCTAGAATGGTATAAAATAGTTTTCTTGCATGCTTATCTGTTTGCTAGATTTGTTTTAACTGCTTTGTGTACAAAATCATCAGCATATATAAGTGCTCTAAGTTATTTTGTGAAATAAGAGAACAAAAGATGATATGACTAAATGTTTAAGAGAAAATTACAAAGTGATTGAGAATTTTCAAAGAAGCAAAGTGTTAGTTCCTTTCTGTGGTGTAAGGCCTGAAATTAAGTTTCAATATTATGTGCTATCTTGACAGATAGTAAAATCCAGAGGACCTCCAATAACCTAATAGCAAGTTTCCCACCCCACTTTGCTTCCATGGATAAGGTCCCCAAGCTAATAAACTCTCCTTATCAAACAGGTCAGGTACATTTCCTGCTTAACCCTGAGTAGAGGGCTTCAGTTCCCTGCCAGCCCGTGGAATTATTCAAACATGCCAATAATCACATCCTCCTTTAAGAACCATTGGGCACACCACCCTCTTGACCGTACAAAGCCTGCATCCCTTAGCCTCTCCTCATTCATTATATCCCTAGGTGTAAGGCCCATGCGGCTGTGTGTGGCCCTGTGTGCCCGGCAGTGTCCGCCTCCCTTGGGCTATTAGTATATGTGATTAATAAATTGTTGCCAATCTTATTTGTCCAGTGTTAGTTGTGTGTTCAGCCATCCTCATAACCCTAGGGTAGAAATCCTGCCCTCACACTTGGGTAAGGAGGCTATAAAACAATCCCCTGACCTATGGAGGAAACTCTGGTTTGGAAAACCTGATTGCATCTGGTCCTTTGGGCAAAGACTGATTGATTGGCTCTTTAAAAACCAAAAAAAGGTACAAGCAGATTAATATGCTAATAATTTTAGAATAAGTTTATACTTGTTATTCTCAGTTTATTACCTTTTCACCTAATATCTCCAATGCACTCATCAAAAATTAAATTTCCATTAATACTTTTAAAATTTCCTTCTGAAGTTTACATGGAATGTGGGGATATGTCTATATTTCCAACAGTTGGAGGGAGTGAAGGAAATTTGCCAGCCCATCAGAACTCCAGAGACTATTACTAAACAATTTTACAATATGAATTGAAAAAAATCTCATTATAACTGAATTAGGAATTTTAACTTTAAGAGGAGGCATAGGAAGACAATTGTCTGCTACATTTTGACTACATTGACTAAAAGTTAATGTAAGAAGAATTCTAAGAGAAAGTCAGATATGCATATCTGAATACAGGAAAAATGTCTCATGAAAAATACCAGTTTGCTACTAACAACTACATTTTGACAAAGAAATGGTTTATGGTATGAATGCTTTTATGATAGCATTATAATAAGAATAACTTGAAACAGAAAAGCTTAATCTTTGCAGTGTGAAATGAAATAAAATACAAGGAAGACAGTAATATTCAGTTCTAATTTTATTCTTTTTTCTACACCAAAGGGGGAAAAGGGAATTGAAAAAAATTGTTTAAAAGAAAAACCATATGTGAAAATTCCTTCTTGGAAATTTAATTTCCACATGGCATAAGTGGCAATTAGTGTACATATATTATATTTATTTTAAAAATCTGTCTTTTTAAACATTTGAATAATTTAACCTTTCACAGAACAAATGAAACTGTGTAGCAGTTTGATATTGTTTATAAATTCTAAAAATAGATATTGGATTATGTTTGTAAACTGGTTTGTTCCTCTGGGCATATTAGATTATACTGGATTCTGAGGTTTCACTTTTACTTGATTGAATAATGATTAAATCTTTGATTCAGCCACATCAGTAGGACGTTGCATCCCCATCCCCTTGGTGAGCAGGGACTCACAGAGAAATCACACCACAGAGAATGGAGGTTGGAGTTTTGATCCTAGAGCCCAGGAAAGTAAACACAGAGAGAAGCAGATACATGAGGAAAGAGAAAAGTCTCCATTAAACACAGGCAGAGGCCTCAGGTAGAGAGACAGAGCCATTCACCAGATAGTCTATAGCTGGCTTTGTGGAGAAAGTAGAGCAGCTGTGCCTAAAGAGAAATGCCCTGGGAAGAACCCAGGAAGCCTGAACCCTGGCAAATGTCAGCAGCCATCTTGCTCTAACACGTGGTGTAATGGTTTCAGAGTTTTATTTAATTATGAATTCCAAAAATATAAATTGGATTATTCTTGTAAACTAATCTGTTCATCTGGGCATGATTAAGTTATGATAAGAGCATTAACTGGGCCACAACAGGAGGGTGTTGGGCCCTGCCCCTCAGTGGATGTGGTCTTAAGTATAAAGGCTAGGCAGCAGATCTGAGTTGCAGAGATTTAGAGAAGCAGATTGGAGGAGCAGTTCTGATGTTGGAGTGAGCCATTCACCCCATAGTCTACAGCTGCCTATGGAGAGACGCAACGCCTAGAGAACCTCATGGTCTACAGCTGAACTTGTGGAGGAAGCAGAAGCTAAGCCCGGAGAGAAATGCAGCCCCAGCAACAGAGGAACCCGGAAGCCTGAACCCTGGAGACATCGGCAGCCATCTTGCTCCAACACGTGGACTTTGGTATGGGAAGAACTTTATGCTTTATGGCCTGGTAACTGTAAGCTTCTACCCCAAATAAATACCCTTTATAAAGACCAACCAATTTTGGCGTATTTCAAAAGGCACACCTGTGGCTGACCAAAACACGTGGCAATAGTCTTTGATGAGGGAAGTAACTTATCCTTTATGGCCTGGTAACTGTAAGCATCTACCCCAAATGTAAGGGGTAGATATTTACCCTGCAAATAAAGGTATTTTATAAAATACCCTTTATAAAAACCAGCTGATTTCAGGTATTTTGCATGAGCACCCCTTTGGCTGATTAATATACTGTGATTCATAATTCACAATTTGTAGAGATGATATTTAAACAGACAATCACAAGATTAATAGCTCAGGGTAATTCCACAAGGGGGAAATATTATAGTTTGATTAAAATATCACTTGTCAAAGTTTGAGGGAGCACTTACAACTTGGTGAATTTGTGATTATTTAGAAATTAGATTTTATTTAGATTGAGGAGTGAGCTAATTTTGTGGTGTTCTCTGTTGAGATCTTTTATATTTGTCTTTAAATATCATTAAATAACTTACTCAAGGATATATGTATTTTTAATTTTAAATAGGAACAAGAAATATTTTAAAAATGACAGTTGTGCTGCTAAAACGGATGAAGTTGTATTCCTTTATTATATTGTATTACTATACTGTTTATATATTGTTTATTATACAAGATGACATTGAGCTTCAAGAAATTCAAATTTATTTATGAAACCCAGCTTAATAGCAGTTGGGGGGAAATCAAAATAAAACAAAAAAGTTTTTGAAATTTTGTTGAGGATAAACTCAGGTAATGTAGCTGATAAAATGCTTAAAGAACAATTTAGTACTAATTGCTTGTGGCATTGGAATCCAACTCAGAGAAGGGAATAATCTTCTTACTTGCCCTGCCCATGGTATCTATGCCCTGCCCATAGTGGCTTTTTTGCCCTGCCCATGGTGGCTTTGCCCCACCCATGGCAGCTTGCCCCCGCAAGGCAGTCTGCCTGCTTGGGGAGGTCCCTGGGAACTGAACCCGGGGCCTCCCATGTGGTTTACCAGTGCCCTATCCACTGGGCTACAGCTGGCCCTGGAATAGTCTTCTTATAGTGAAAACTGATCAAAACACATGTGACACATTGTGTCTGCTTCAAATACAATACTTAAATGGACATGGGTACTTTAGTACTTTAAAAGAACATGATGAGTAAGTTAGAGGTTTATGAAAAAAGATAAGCGTAGTAGTAAGGAGTGGTAAAAACAGAATATAAGACTTAAATATTAGGAAACAGGGTTTAATATGAAAAAGTTGATGTGTGTAGATAAAAGACTATACATTTCCTACTCTAACCAACTGGAATGCTTGACAGATGTTGCAGATGTTCTGTAATTTTCTGCCTCTGTGGTTTTATATTAATCCATGCCCTATTCTTCAAATTCTTCTCCAAAGATTAATTAAAGTCCCAATGATGTTTTAAGGTCAACCTCTAAAACTTCTCACGACATGCCTCCTTGCATAAATGTCTCTGATGTCTATTAGAACATGACACAATGGGGGTCACATTCTTCCCTGTATAATATCCTGGAATTTTATTTCATCCCACAAAAGGGTCTTTTCCAACTATATAATATCCAAAGTTTTGGGGATTGTCTTGCAAATACTTAACAAAAGCATTTTATTAATTGAATATTTCTTAATATTTAATTCAAAATAAGATTATTCATTTTTTATATAGAGTGAAAAAGACACACTACAAAAAGGAGAGGACAGGCATACTTGTACTGATGGGAGAATATGCTGAAAGAGATTAAATCAAGCATGTTTTAGAAATTTAATGATGACTGTTAAAAGAAAGTTGAATTTTCTCCATGAGTGCATAAGTAGAGGAAATTAAAATTAACATTAGAAAAATGTATTTGGAAACAAAGCAAACATTTTCAGATAGTTCAAACAGCTGTACAAACTAGAGAAGAAAACTCCTTTTAAAGAAAATTGATAAATATATATCTGATTTTAATGATTTTAACAAATTTGAATTCCCATGAAATCATTAGTACAACAGAAAAATAACATTAATATGCACCATCCAATAGTATAAACACATATACAAGTGAGGGGAAGGGTGATTCATGTAATACACATTTCATGGTGTTTTTGCCCCTAAAACATGTTAATGGAATGGATTTTTTTCATTGTATATTAAATACAAAATTGAAAAGTAAATATATACAGATGTGTGCATGTAATCATTTTTGTTCTTTTTTTAACAAATTTCATTGATACATATTAATGAAACATAAATCCATACAAAGTGTACAATCAATGGTATTGGTATTGCACATTCATCACTTCAGTCAATTTTTTTGTTTTTTTTTTTGTTTTCATTATTTCAATAATAATAAAAATAATAAACAATAACCAATCAACCAAACAAAGAAACAAAACTCATCATCTCTCAATCTCTCTGTTTCCCCTGCTATAAATAGGTGCTATTCTGTTTCCTTCTCTCTAGTTTATTTGTATTTATATATTTTTAAAAAATCTTATATATGCAATATCACCCATATTTGTATTTTCCATGAGGTTTCACTATCTTATACAGTCCCGTGTTATATTATTTAGCTTTCCTTCTAATAATATACATGATATTAATTCCATAAGCTTACACAATATTTATTTCATAACAGTGCAATCATACAGTATTTGTCCTGTGTCTGGCTTGCTTCACTCAACATCATGTCCTCCAGTTTCATTCATTTTGTCAGAAGTTTCATGACATTTTTTTCTATGTTATCATTATTTTAGCACATTTCATTTTGAATTTAGCTAAAATGAATATAGGAAATATGTATATTGAAACTGATTTCCTTAACTTCATAAGGATTAATAGTTAACAGCTTAAGAGGCCAGTCTTAACTATTAAAAATATAATTAGGTTGATTTATTTTTAGAAAATATATTAGTAAATTCCTCTTAAAATTAGAAGAAAACAGAAATTATAAATTGCTTTTGAAATATAACTAGAGTATTTTGATTTCAGTGAATTTATCTTGACTAGAATTTTAGGAACATTTAAAGATGGCAAAAAAAAACCCTTAATAAATCATAGTAGCCTTTATAAAGTATGTCATATCAGAATTTGTTCTTGCA
Source organism: Chaetophractus vellerosus (assembly GCA_004027955.1). Taxonomy (NCBI): domain Eukaryota; kingdom Metazoa; phylum Chordata; class Mammalia; order Cingulata; family Chlamyphoridae; genus Chaetophractus; species Chaetophractus vellerosus. The sequence goes on from PVKH010001904.1 coordinate 23,730, forward strand.
ATCTTTAGAGAAAGATTTTTCTTTCTTAATTCAACTATTTTCCATCATTTCAAACTTTGATCTTTAAGATGGCGATAAATTTAAAACTTCAGTTAATCCATATTTTCAGACAGGTTTTTATCCATAAGGTGGTCATTTTGTGTGACTATAACATTTAGTCCAACAATACATTAAAAGATCCATATGTGTTAGATTCACTTTGAATTTTATTTTACAGACTAAACATTTTTTTAAAATTTTCATCGATGTGAATTTTAGTCCATTGAAACCTGGTCTATTTTTGGAATTAGCTAAAACTCTTTCTGATACAGGTATGAATATAGTAGATGATCACTGAAAAATAATTTTTGACACTAATACTGGGTCACACTATAAAGTGAAAGCTTAAAGTTTTTCATGTACTTTCTATAAATAGAACATAATCAAAACAAAGATTCTTAAATTGATTTTAGAAATAAGAACATCTAGATTTATTCCATAATTTACTTATTTTAGCATCAGGAATAAAGGAATATTGTAAAATGAACCATAAAGGAGAACCATGGAAAGACAGCTGTGATTTGGGTTCTGTCTCGCTGACAAATATTTGGAATACATTTTTGCTTTTCTGTTACTTTAGCAAGAAATAGTTCATAATGCAATTTCAAAGGGATAGTTACAGCTTATTAAATTTCAGTCAAGGCAATCAAATCAAAGTAAAAAATCCTTTTGTCTATATGAACAAAGTTACAATTACCACTCAATATTTAGCACCATGGGGCTGCTTGTCACAGGAGAATTGTTTGCTCATAGCCTACCTTTTCTTTTTGGGATAAATTTTAGTGTTATTCCACTAAGGGAAAAAATGCTTGGCACAAACATTGGACAAACATCTTTCAAAAAGACTTTGCATGATACTATTCCTAAGAGATTTGCTTCAGTTAAAAGCTTCTTCTATCCTAAGGATATTTGTGTGCATGTCTGATTGAGTGGAAAAAAACTGGAGAAAAATGAGATCACAAATGCATATTTTGGCTGCCATCAAGTCAATTCAATAAAAGGATGGTGAATACATCAAAACACAATTTAAAAATCTGCCTTCAGAGTTTGAGAGCAGAATTCACTGCAGCATCAGCCAGTAAAGGTCATTTTTTCCCATCTCGTTACCATCTTGAAAGAAATAAATCTAAGGATCATGGTTTTTGCAAAAAGTTAATGTGCTTGTCTTTACATGAGGTGGTCTTATTAAATATATGTGTTTATTTGCTTCAGTTGACAAGCCAAAAGTAAGAACTGGGTAATGATAACCAGGTGAATTTGTGCTTGTGGATACTTAAAACAGAAACCTAGGCTATAATTCTGGAAATTGACACGTTTAAAATATGTTAATGCTTGAAAAATCCTTTGGTTTATTTATTTCTTCCACAGCAGTTTCACCGTTTTACATTTCCACCAGCAATAAATGAATGTCCCTATTTCTCCACATCTTCCCCAACAACTCCTATTTTCTATTTATTTAATAGCAGCCATTCTAAGGGGTGTCAAATGGTTTCTCAAGGTGCTTTTGATTTACATTGCCCTGGTGGCTAATGATTTTGAGCATCTTTTCATATGCTTTCTGGCTATTTGCTTATTTTCTTTGGAGAGATGTCTATTCAAGTCTTCTGTCCCTTTTCAATTTTTTTTTTTGTCTTCTGCTGTTAAGGTGAAGGTATTCTTTATATATTCTGGATATTAAACCTTGATCAGATATGTGATTTCCACATATTTTCTCCCATTGTGTAGGTTGTCATTTTGTTTTCATGATAAAATCCTCTGAGGGATAAAAGTTTTACACTTTGACGAGGGCCCACTTATCTATTTTTTCATTTGTTTCTTGCAATTGAGGTGCAAAGTCTAATAAACTATTGCCCAATACAAGGTCCTGAAGATGTTTCTGTATGTGTTCTTCCAAGAGTTGGACATTTCTGGCTCTTATATTCAACCTTTTGATCTAGTTTGAGTTGATTTTTGTATAAGGTGTGAGGTAGGGGTCATAGTTTTTTTTTTGAAAATGAAGATCCATTTTTACAAGAACCATTTGTTGAAGAGCCTATTCTTTCCCTATTAAGTGGTCTTTGCCACCTTGTCAAAATCAGTTGGCCATAAATGTGAGGGTTGATTTATGAGCTCTCTATTCTGTTCCATTGGTCTATATGTCTGTCCCTTGCTAATACCATCCTGTTTTGATTACTGTGGCTTTATAACACATTTGAAGATTGAGAAGTGTGAGTCCCCAAACCTCATTATTCTTTTTTCAACTGGCTTTACCTACTCACACCTATTACCCTTCCATATATATATGATAATTTGCTTTTCCAATTCTGAAAAGATGTTTATTGGAACTTTGATTGGGACTGCAATGAATCTATAAATTCCTTTGAGTAGTGTGACAGCTTGAAGTTCTTTTATGAAACCGAAAAAGAAAAAGATTATCATCTAAAACTTATCTATTCCTGTGGATGTGCTACCCTTTGATTGAATTAGATTCCCATTAGATTGCTTGATTACATTGCTTTTTTATTGGCCTACATCAGTGAGGCATGACTCAGGTTGCCTCCACCCTCTTTCTGGGTTTATATAGACAGAGACACACAGAGAGATACACAGGGAGAAAGGAAGCTGCCATAATGCTCCTGTCATATGAAAGACAGGAATGCAGAAAAACAGAGAAGACTCTAGGGGCTGAGAGAGGTCCTGGAGTCTGGAACCAGCAAAGCACAGAGACACAGAAAGAGGCCCCTAAGGAGCTGGGCCCATGGAGCTTCTCAAGGCTGAGCAGATGAGCCATGGCATATGCCTGATCACTATACAGCAGGACCACAAGAAAATGAGTAGCTGACTTGGTGAGAAAGCATCTCTGTTGATGCCTTGATTTGGACTTTTCACAGCCTCAAAACTGTAAACTTTCCTCCTTGTATTAGTCAGCCAAAGGGGTGCTGATGCAAAGTACCAGAAATCTGTTGGCTTTTATAAAAGGTATTTATTTCAAGTAAAAGCTTAAAGTTACAAGGCCCTAAAAAGACCAACTCAAGGCTACTTTCTCACCAAAGTCAGCTGCCATGTGTTGAAGCAAGATGGCAGTCAATCTCTGCCTGGTCTCTCCTTCCTTCTCCTCTTAAGTCTCCATAGACCTAGATTCTTCAGATCTCAGCTGTGGGCTGGCATAGGGCTCATCTCTAAGGCTCCCTATATCAATCTGGCATAGGGCTCATATCTTTCCAGCCTTTCTTAGCTGCTTTAGCTGCTCAACTACAAAATCTCAGGCAAATGGCTCATATCTCCCCAGGCCTCCAGGATCAAAACTGACAAAATTCTCTTTCTCTTCTGTGTCTATGGAGCTCTTTCTCTTCCTGTGTATCTTCTTTAGTGAGTGTCCATTTATATCAGCCTATCAAGGGGGTGGGGACTCAACCTTGAGTCTCACCTTACTGATGTGATCAAATCAAAGGCCCTAAATTGATTTTATTAAGTAAACTTAAAACCTTTGAATTTAATACAAACAAAGAGTATCACACCCAGAGGAAAAGACTAGTTTACAAACATAATCCTTCTCTTTTAGGGGGTTTATAAATAATCTCAAACTGCCACAACCCTAAATAAAATTCCCATTATAAAAGCCAGCCCATTTCTGATACTTTGCATCAGCAGTCTATTGGCAAACTAAGACATGTAGTATTGATGTCTTTCTGATATTTCACCTTCCAATCCATGAACTTGGATTATCCTTCCATTTGTTTAGGTGTTCTTTAATTTATTTTAGCAACGTTTTGTAGTTTTCTGTGTACAAGTCTTTTATATAATTGGCTAGATTTATTCCTAGATATTTCATTATTTTAGTTACCACTGTGAATAGAATTTTATTCTTGCTTTCTTCTTCTGATTGATCATTGCTTATATATAGAAACACTACTGATTTTGGGGTGTTTTTATTGTACCCTGCCCCTCTCCTGAAATCATATATTAGCATTAGAAGTTTTGTTTTGTTTTATTTTTTTTCAGGGTTTTCTATATATAGGATTATATCTTCTGCAAATAGGGAAAGTTTTACTTCTTCCGTTCCAAGTTGAATGCCTTTTATTTCTTTTTCTTGCCTAATTGCTTTGGCATGACCTACCAGTACTATGTTGAAAAGCAGTGGTGACAGTGGCCATCCTTATCTTGTCCCTGATCTTAAAAAGAAAGTTTTCAGTCTTTCACTATTAATTAGGGTGTTAGCTATGGGCTTTTTGTATATATCCTTTATCATGCTGCAGAAGTTTCCTTCTATTCCTAGTGTTCTCAGTGATTTTAATATCAAGAATGACTGATGTATTTGTCATATACCTTTTCTTCATCTATTGAGATTTTCATTTGTGTTTTTTCCCTTCATTCTGTTAATGTGGTATTTTACATTAATTAATTTTCTTACATTGAACTAGCCTTGTATACAAAGTTTAAATATACAACTTGACTCTGGTGTATAATTCTTTTAGTATTTTATTGGATTCAGTTTGCTAGCATTTTGTTGAGGATATTTGCATCTATCTACAAAAGAGATACTGGCCTGTAGTTTTCTTGTCATGTAGTTTCTCTTTCTGGATTTAGTGTGATGGTGATGTTAGCCTGGTAGAATGAAATGATGGGCATTGTACCCTCCTTTTCAATTTTTTTGGAAGAGTTTGAGCAGAATTTCATTTAAGTCTTCTTGGAATGTTTGGTAGAATTCTTCTGAGAAGCCATCTGGTCCTAGGCTTTTATTTGCTGGAAGGTTTTTGATTACTGATTCAATTGTTTAACTATTAATTACTTTGTTGAGATCTTCTACTTCTTCTAGAGTCAATGTTGATAGTTTGTGCATTTCTATGAATTTGTCCATTTCATCTAAGTTATATAATTTATTGGCAGGCAGTTTTTCATAGTATCCACTTTATACATTCTGCTAACCTCTGTCTTTTGAATGGAGAGTTTAATACATTTAGAGTCACATTTAAAGTCACTACTGATGAGACAAGAATTTTTTAAGGGTC
>PVKH010001905.1:0-28757 GCA_004027955.1 Chaetophractus vellerosus
TTTCAGACGGAAGGGACAATATTAAAGCTTTGATTATAGTTTCGTTTTTCTTTTGAGGGTCTCTGGCACTAAAATCTCATTTAAAAGCAATAGGTAAAAAGAGATAACAATGTACTTGTAATTAAAAGCCTGATTAAGCCTAGGTGGTACCTGGTCAAGTAAATTATCTCTTCTGCACCCGTCTGCTCAATGGTAGAATATCTTCCTGCTGTGAGTCACGGGCAAGCCCTCACCTGACAGCCTGCAGGGCGAGCTGGGGGCACCGTCCTGAGCTGCTCTGGAGAAGACACCCGGAAAAGGACGCTTGGGTGAGCTGCTGCTGGGTGGGGCGATCCCTGGCTCCCCATTTCTGTTGCTCTGTAATCTCCTGCCAGTGCATTTGGCACAGAAACCTGGAGAAAAATGGTTTTAGGGGCCATATGAGCCCTGCAGTACTGGGTAGAACAAGACAAGGAATGGAGGAAAATAGTAGTGAGAGCCAGTGAGTAAAGCAGCACACTCACCTATCACTATAAAATCAGTGTCCAGAGGAAAACGTGCTCTTCTATCACTATAAAAAAAGCCTGTATTGGCTTAATGTTTCCAAAACTCCCTCACCTCTACTGTAGTAATTTGAGTTTTTTGTGTCCTTAGAGCTAAATCCATTCCTGTGAGTGTGAACCTAGTTTAGGTGGGAGCTTTTGATTAGATTACTTTAGTTAAAGGCCCTCTTTGATTAGATCACTTCAGTAAGATGTGACCCAGGGTGGGTATTAATCCTCTTACTGTAGTTATTTATAAATGGTATGAATACAGAAAGAGGGACAGAGAAACACCCACGAGCTTAGAGAGGAACCCACAGAAGCTGAGAGAGAAAGACACAGACTTGGCAGCCAGAAGCTGAAAGCAGTGGAGCCTGGAGGAAAAGTCAGAGACCAACAGATGCCACCGATTGCCTTCCCCTGTAACAGATAAGGCCAAGGTTGGCTGCAGCTGGCCTCCAGAGAGAGTATTACCTGATATACCTTGATCAATACAATTTTCTCAGCCTGGAAATATAAGTTTGCAGCAAATAAACACCCATTGTAAAAAGGCCAAACCATTTCTGGTATATTGCTTTTGGAAGCTTTTAGCAAATTAAAACACTGTCCTTCAAAAGTGCTGGACAGTCTAAGACATTCCCAGACAAACAAAATTTAAGGGAGTTCATTGGCACAAGACCCAGCCAACAAGAAATGTTAAAGAGATTTCTTTAGGTTGAAAGGAAAGGGCAGTACATTGTAGCTTGGATCTGTATGAAGACATAAAAATCTCTAATAAGTGTAACTACCAGGGTCAATACAAATGCCAATATTATTATATTCTTGATATGTAATGCTGCTTTTTCTTTCTTACAAGATTTATAACATAAGAATCATTTTTCTACATTTCAGGTATGCGAAATATAAAAGGTAATGTGTGATGAAACAATATAAAGAGGGGAGCACAAGGGCATAGAAACAGACTGTATTCTATTTAAGTTAGTATAATTTCAAACTAGTTTGTTATAGATTTGGTATGTTAAATATAAACCCCATTGCAATCACAAAGAATGTATTAAAATATATAAAGAAAAGGAAATGGGAAGGGGATAAATCTGTTTTGTACAAAAGATCAACTACACAAAAGGAGGCTGCAGTGGAGAAAATAAGAGAGACAAAATATATGACATAAAAGAAACTCAGGACATGTTGACCAAAAGTAAGTGATGCCTTATAAGTAATTATAATGAGTAAAAATGAATTAAAGTAATCAAAGGGCAAAGAATGGATAAAAAGCATGATCCAACTATATGTTATATACAAGAAAATCAACTTAGTCCCAAAGACACTGTACTAGTCAGCCAAAGGGGGTACTGATGCAAAATACCAGAACTCTGTTGGGTTTTACACAGGGTATTTATTTGGGATAGAAGCTTATATTTACCAGGCCATAAAGCATAAGTTCCTTTCCTCACCAAAGTCTGTTGCCATGTATTGACGCAAGATGGTGGGCAATGTCTGCGAGGGTTTAGCCGCCCTCTTCCTCTGAAGGCTCTGTGGTCCCAGCTTCTTCCAATATCAGCTGTAAGCTGGCATAATTGTCATGCCTCTCCTGGGGCTTGTTTCTCTCCAGGCTCAGCTGCTCAGGGCTCTGGTCTCTGCAGCTGCAAACTATCAGGTGAATGACTCATCTTGGGGTTCCAGCATCCAAAACTCCAACTAATTCCTGTGCCTTGTCATTTTCTCTGTGAGTCCCTGCCCCACTGGTGGGCAGTGCTCAAAAGGAAATATATAGCTTTACATACTATATTAAGAAAGCAGAATGATTGTAAGTTGATAAACTAAATTCAAAGGAGGAACTAGAGAAAGAAGAAAATACTAAACTAAAAAGTAGTAGAAGGAAAGAACTATAGATTAGAGTGGCTATAAATAGAATAGGAAATATAGAAGCAACTGAGGAAATCAATGAAAGCAAAAGTTAGTTATTTTAAAAGTTCAATAATATTGACAAATGTTTAGCTAGACAGGAAAAGAAAAAATGAAAGAGGATGCAAATAATTAAAATCCAAAAGAAAAGTGGGGACATTATCTATGTACATGCAAAAACCCTCAATAAAATTCAACAATTTAACAAATTGAATCCCATAGTTTAATAAAAGAATTATACTCCATGACCAAGTAGGACTTATACCAGTAATACAAGACTGGCTCAACATAATAAAATCAATCATTGTAATATACCACTTTAACAGAATGAAGGAAAAAATTCACAGTATCTTTGCACATGATACAGTAAAGGCATTTGGCAAAATGCAATATCCTTCCATGATTAAAACACAAATAAATATAGGAATAGAAGGGAACTTCTTCAACACAATAAAGGGCATATATGAAAAACTTATTGCTTACATTAGACATAATGGTGAAAGACTGAAATCCTTCCCACTGACATCAGGAACAAAACAGGGATGCCTGCTTTCATTGCTGATATTCAACATTTTATCGGAAGTCCTTGCCAGGGCAATTAGACAAGGAAAAGGAAATAAAAGGCATCCATATTGGAAAGGAAGATGTAAAATTATATTTATTCACAAATGCCATGGTCCTTTTTATTAAAAATCTCAAGGAATTGACAAATAAGCTACAAGCACTAATAAATGAAATCAGCAACTTCGTAAACTACAAGATTTACACATGAAAATCGCCTGTATTTCTATAAACCATCAAAGAATATTCTGAAATGGAAATTTAAGTAAATTTCCATTCACAATAGCTTCTAAAAATGAAGTACCTAGGAATAAATTCAACCAAAGGAGGTAAAGGATTTGTACATGAAAACTACAAAACACTCCTGAAAAAAAGTAAAGAAGATCTAAATAAATGGCAAAACATTCCATGCCCATGGATAGGAAGACTTGATATTCTTAAGATGTCAATATGTACAGATTCATTGCAATACGTATCATAAAATTGACAGCCTTTTATGTAGTGTTGGAAAAGCCAATCCTCAAAATCATATGGAATCCCAAGAGGCTGCAAATGGCCAAATCAATATTGCAGAGGAAAAACAAAAATTGAGTTCTCATAGTCCCAATTTCAAAGTTTACTACAAATCACAATAATCAGGACAGTGTGGTACTAGCTTAAAGATAGACATATAGACAAATAGAATCGATTGAGAATTCAGAAATAAAACCATTCAGTTTGGCACCCTTTTACAAGGGCACCAAGTACATTATTTGGGGAAGGAATAGTGTTTAAACAAATGGTCCTGGGAAAATTGGATATCCATTACAAAAGAATGAAGTTGCCCCTCTACCTCAAACCATATACAAAAACTAGCTCTAAATTGTTAAGAACCTAAACTTAGATCTAAAACCATAAATGTCCTAGAATACATAGGAACATGATTTCTTATATATTACACCAATAGTCTGAGAAACAAAAGAAAAAATAGATAAAATGGACTTCATGAGAATTAAAAACTTTTACATCAAAGGAAAATATCAAGAAAATAATTGCTAACCATATATCTAACGAAAGTTCAGTATCCATTATATAAAGAACTCCAACTCAACAACAGAAAGACAGATAACTCAATAAAAATGGACAAAGGTCTTGGATAGACATTTTTCCAAAGAAGATATATAAATAATTGATAAGGATATGGAAAGATGCTCAACATCACACTGGCATCAGGGAAATGAGTATCAAAACCACAATGATAACAAATACCATTGATTGTACACTTTAGATAAATTTTATGGATTATGAACAACAACAAAAAATAGGATGGGTTGGGGTAAAATATGCCAAATGTATATGGATTATAGTAGTAATAATACTTTGACCATGCTCGTTCATAAATTTTTCACAAATGTTTCACAATAAAGTAAGGTATTGGTGGTGGAGTGAGGTATGGGAGCCCTGCATGACACTATGCATGTTTGTTTGTAAGTTCACAACTTTTACTTATTCTTTGTGTGCATTCATGTATGGATGATATACCTCAATAAAATTTTCTTACAATGAAAAAAACACACAATGATAAACCCCTTCACACCCACCATGATGACTATTATTGGTGAAACGGAAAATAACAAGTGCTGACAAGGATGTGAAAATTTGGAACTCTTGTGCATTTTTCATAGGAATAGCCACAAAATTTTGACACTTTTTTGCTTTCATTTTAATTTAATTCAGTATTTTCTAATCTACATTGTGACTTCCTCTTGACTCTTGGGTTTTCCTAATGTGGGTTATTTCTAAAATATTGGGAGGATCTTCCATATATCTTTATGTTATTGACTCCAGTTTAATTCCTTTGTGATAACAGAACACACATTTTATTGCTTCATTTTTTCAGTTGTTGAGCTTTGTTTTGTGGTCCAGAATATGGCTGGTGTTGGTGTATATTCTAGACACAATAGAGAATATGCTTCTGCTATTGTTTGGGTGGAGTGTTCTATAAATGTCAGTCAAGTCAAGTTGGTTAATAGTGTTTTTCAGCTCCTCTCCATTCTTACTAATTTTCATTCTATCGATTTCCTGAAAGAATGTTGATGTCTCTAATTATCATAGTGATTTTATCTATTTCTTCCTTGATTTCTATAGATTTTTCTTCATGTATTTTGAACACCTGTTTTTCGGTGCTGTATTAGTTCTCTATTGCTGCCATAACAAATTACCATGAAGTTAATGTCTTAAGCGAACAAAACGTTATTATGTCACAGTTCTCTAAGTGAGAAGTACAATACAGGCCTTACCGGGCTGAAGTCAAGGTGTTGGCAAAGCAGAGTCCCGTTTGGAGACTCTAGAGGGAATTCATTTCATTGTTCAACACGTTGTTCATAGAAGTTAGCCCCTTGTGGTTAAAGGACTGAAATTCCTGTTTCCTTGCTGGCTGTCAGCCAAGGGCTGTCCCAGCTTCTAGAGGTCACCTTCGTTTATTGAATTGAGGCCTCCTTCTTTTATCTTCAGTGCCAGCAACAGCTGGTAGAGTCCCTCTCATCTGTCAAATCTCTTCTCCCATCGCATCCCTTTGACAGCTACTGCCTTCCTCATCCACTTGTGTGGGTTCATGTAAGGGCATCGGGGAAGCCCTGAAAACCCAAGGTGCTCTCCCTAACATAAGGTCAGCTGGTTAGGAACCTTGATTCCATCTGCAAACTTAGCTTTTGCCGTGCAACTTCACAGGCTTCATAAGAGAAGCAGAGGTCATACAGACGAACTTCTGCCTACCACAGCTGCACACACATTTTCTATTGCTGTGTGTTCCTGACGAATTGAGTCTTTCATCCTTAGACATTGGTTCCCTTTTTCCATGTTGCTATTCTTTATCTTGAAGTCTAATTTGTCTAGCATGATACTGCCTCTGCTAATTATGATTAGGTCCTAAATGATCTATTTTTCCATCTTTTTCCTTGTAATTCATATACCTATATTTAATGTGAGATTTTAAATAGCATATAATTATGTTTTCCTTTTATATGCAATCTGACAGCCTCTCCATTTTAATTTAAGAAATTTGCATTGTATGTAAATATTGCCATAGTTGAATTTAAAGCTACCGTTTTGTCACCTGTTTTTCTACTATTCCTGTCTTATTTTGAGTTGAGTATTTTTTAATAATTCCTTTTTTATCTCCACTAACACATTAGCTATTTCTTCCATGCATTTTCTACTGGCTCTCATGCTTTGTATTACTTGTGCCGGAAATTTTGCTTTTACGGATATTATTAACTGCACATTACATTGGTACTATTTTTGCTTAGAGAGTCAATCACATTTTCAAGTAAATACAATAAGTAACATTTTATGTATACCATCATTATTGCCATTTCTGTTGCTCTTCATTTCTTTGTGAAATTCCAAGTTATCATCCGTAGTCACACTTCTACCTGAAGAACTCCCTTCACAATTTCTATAGCGTTTTGAAATATATATTCTCTGGGGGCAGAATTCTGGTTTGACACTTAACATTTTTTTTTCTACAATACTTTAGAGATTCCTCCAGTCTGTTATGTCTTGCATACTTTGTTCTGCTGCTTTCCTTTGTTCCTCTGTGTGTATTATATCGGTGTTTTTCTCTGGTGGCTTGGCCTTCGCGATTTGTTCTTTATCAAATCTTGGTTTCCAGTTGATTTTTTAATTATAATATATTTAGATGAGTTTTATTTATTTAATTTGGGTTCTCTATGTTTCTTGTTTCAGTGCTTATTCTGATTCTTTTATCTTTTTTTTTTTTTTTATGTCTTCACCCACTTTCCAATTAAATCATCTGGCATATTATCTTTCTCTTATCCTTCTCTTGTAATTGGAAGTCCAGTTACACATATGTTTGACCTTTTGATACTGCCTCACAGCTCTCAGGTAAGCTGCTGCTGTTGTTGGTTTATTCGTTTGTATTTCCCTTTGTTTTTAGTTTGAATGTTTCCGTTGCTTTATAATCAAGTTCTTTGATGGTTGCCTTAGGCATGTGAGTATACTGATGAGCTAGGGAGAGCATTCTTTTACCTTGAAGTAATCGTTATCTTTATTTTGTGGCATTTCCTTTTCACTCCTTCTTGTAGTTTTTATCTCTTTGCAAATATTTCTCTTGTTTTTATGCATACTCTCCATCTTTCCCATTAGATGCATGACCATATTAATAACTGTTGTTTTAAAGCTTCTGTCTCATGATTCCAGCACCTCACCTGTCTCTGAATTTGATTCTGATGATAGTCTTTTTTCGTGCCAATGGTTTCCCTGCACCTGTGTTTCCTTTGCATGTGTCTTAATTTTTGACTAATGCTAGACATTAAGGTACTACAGTAGCTAATGAGGTACACATTACTTTTGCCTGAAATGGGGGTGTCTATTGCTACTACATCATCAGTGCTTGTGAATGCATGTGCTGGGGGTGTGGGGAGTTGAGCCCGTTTACTCAGGAGTTGGGAAGTGTTTGAGATGTGTACACAAAAGTCTTGAAATTCCTCTCATTTGAGGCTGTCTTGCCGTGTGCTAAAGGTGAGATTATAGTGCCAGTGGGTTTTGCTCAGGGTGTTGTTTCCCCCTCAACTTTCGGTTGCTCCTCCATGTCCCTCTCAATTCTCTTACTCTTTTCTAAGTGGTAGAATTTTCTTTGGCCCTTCCCAGTAATAGAATGTTGCTGCTTGCCGCTGAATATAGATCTTCATTCAGAAGGGGGTTTCCTGATGGCCTGATCAAGACTCAGGAGGTCCTGTGCCCCTGGGCTTTGGGCTGGGGTTTCCGCAGTGCTCCTGCTTGTCCTGCAATACAAACTCTTCCTAGCAAACATATCAAATTTGTGATAAAGTTTTCATAATATACCACAAATTTAAGGTTTTCTAACTATTTGTCTCTCTAGGTTCTCTAATGATGTCCCTTCTTTCAATCCTGACATTGTAATCTCTGACTTTTCTCTTTTTGATTGATAATTCTAGCTAGTCATTTATAGTTTTCCAAAGACTCATTTTAAATTTTTTTCTCTATGTATTTCCCATTTTCCACTTCATTGATTTCTTCTCTTCTCTTTATTATATCCTTTTTTTCTACTTATTTTGGATTTAGTTCTTCTTTTTCTAGTTTCATGAATTGAAAGTTAAACCATTGATTTTTAGATATTAATTCTTGTCTAATAAAATATTTAATAATATATTTATAATGTTATAAATATACCTCAAAGAACTGTTTTAGCTGTGTGCACTACTCTTTTCTTCCTCAGTGAGCCATATACTATTAAGCTCATATAGTACATTTTTAATTTAAGATACCATATTTTCTATCTCTAGAAATTTCTTTTTTTTTCTTTTTTAGGTATTCTATTTCTCTTCTCATTATGATTATGATTTTCTTGGAATCCTCAGACATAATTATAATATCTACTTTAAAATGTTGGTTATTCCTGTCGTCTCTGTTGTTTCTGCCTCTTTTCACTGACAGATCTTTTTCCTTGCATATTAGCCATATTTTTTTATTGAATGCCAGGTTTGGTGAATTTTCTATTTTTCAGTGCTTATCTTGCATTTATTACTTTGAAAAGAGTGTTGACTTACTAAGTTCTGATAGCCCTTTAAAGGCTTTTCCTTAATGAATTTTAAGGCAAGCCTACACCAGTCTTACTTTAGGGTAGTGTCACTGCACTACTAGGACATGGCTCCCCCGGGCCTCTACTGAGCACCTCAATTTCCCATGAACTCTGTCCACTCTGACTGATAGGAACCAGACCAATCTCTTCCCCCCATGTGAACTCCAGAAATTGTTTGGGTTAATGTTTCCTTGTAATTCTTCTTTTCCCAGCAGTTATGCTTTGATCATCTTTGTAGAATTTTGGTCAAAGATTCAAGGAAATCCTTTAGCATATTTCTGTTGTTCTTTTTATGAAAATAGTCCCTCTGCTCTAGTTGTCTGCTCCACAAATTCTGGCCCCTTATCTTCCACAAATTCTAACCTTCTTTTTCTTCAATTCAGAGAGACCACAGGAATCTGGATATCTCTTCTTTGCTCAACAGGCTAGAAATTGCCTCAAAGCTGAAAGCTAGGCATAGAAATCAATATCTTAACTAAACTATAGAAAAGAGATTTTCCTAACTGGAATTTGAAGTTCTTAAGTGGAAGACTGCACAACTAGGATAGAGTAGGTACTCTGGAGTATCTAAAATAATGAAACTTTCTCTTACTATTTTTTTTTCTCTCTCTCTCTCTCCTCTCCTCTTGAATAATATGATTTTTTTGTTATGGTCTATGCTTTGAAAGAGCAGTTACTATAGAGTCCTTTGGGCACTTTGTTCACTTACACATTAAGGACATTTATTGATACTGAAATCAGACCATCTGCTTCACATTCATCAGGAAGGTTAGGAAGAAAAAAGTCAACATTTGGATTAGTGCTATGCTACATTTTATTCTCCATAATAATGCAAATTCACAAATGAATTTTGGCAGAAATTATAGCCATTTGGGTCAGATGTGTTAAATTACTTGTGGGCAATTTGAGAACTCTGAATATTATAATACATAAATATGATTAGCTTAACCTAGGAAACCTCATTAATAAAACACAATCAGCCATTATGAGCACACAGGACTCTCACTTCTGTGTTAGAAATTCTAATAGCTGGTTGGTTTAAAATAGAAGAAGGTCTTCCCATAAGTTAGTTTTCAATTTGCCAGAAAGAGTGACTTGGGCAAGTCTTTTAACCCTTCTCAACACATTCTTCTCAACTATAAAATGAATATAATTTCTACTTCATAGGATTTGGCAATATCAGGTTTAAAAATAAATGTGGAAGCATTTTATAAAAGGGGAATGTATTTTATAAAGATTAGTTGTTTATCTTATTTACATTTTTTCAGTTACCCATCTTCTCAAGAACGAATGAGCCAAGGATATAAGCCCTCAATTAGCAGTCTACCATGGCTGTGTCATTCCACAGGCTTGATCTCATAAATCCACAGTCAGAAGAGTAGAAAAAGAAATAATGAAATACACTATTACCTGATGAAGCGTAGACCCCAGACTCTTAAAGTCACAAACAGAATATTCACGCTTTGGCTTCTCTGAGCCTTCATTGCCAGATAGCATTTTGAAAAGTGTTCAAGTCCATTTTTAATTCCCTACTTTACAGATGGAAAGTAAAATGGAAGAACAGTTGGACCTCATCCAACACGCCAAAGAAAAGTGGAGAATACCTCAGGAAATGTGAAGTTTTTGAACTTTTTGTCACCCTCCTGAAAACCCTGACCCTGGGTACTGAGAATCAAATTAGTCCTTGGCCCAAATCGCCTCTGTGCAGAAGATGGAATGATAGAGGAGGAGCTCCTTAACCTCCCTCTATACGTGGACAATTGCCACTGACAATCCCCCCACATTTTATTATTTTACTAATATAAAGGGTTAAGTAGGCAGTTATAAAGTCAGTGAGAATTCCTAATGGCACTTTAGAAGGAGGCTATCAGTAAAGAAACACAAGCATTTACCATTTTAAGCTCATAATTTTCATCCCTTGCACTTAGCCCTCTGTATCCTCCAGGGACTAATAGACTCTCACAAGAACTTTGCAAATATCACTTCAGTGTTGCCTGCAGCAGTCACCTTAATGTCTAAGACCATCACTTCAACTACATTTACCTCAAAGTCACCTCATACACTAAGCTAAGGACTCCTTCTTTCCCCATTTCTTACCTTCATGTTTTCCAACTCAGTGATTTTTACAAAACAAGCTCAAATTCTAGGCTCCTCTGCTTTACTTCCTATCATAGTTTATTAGGGCTGCCATAACAAATACCACAAACTGGTGACTTAAAACAAGAGAAATGGATTCTCTCATGTCCTGGAGGTTAAAATTTTAAAACAGGGCAGCAGGGCCATGCTCCCTGTGTAATCTGCAGGGAATATTCTGACCCATGCTTCTCTCCTGGCTGCTGGCTATGGTTGCTGGCAATCCCTGGTGTTCTTGGCCTCAATTTTGCCCCAAGGCTGTTTCCCTGTGTCCAAACTTCATTTTCCTGTAGGGACACCACTCACACTGGATGAAGGCCCATTCTCCCCGAGCTGGCCTCATCTTAACTTGCCTAATTCCATATGTAATGATTCTATTTTCAAATAAATGCATATTTGAGATACTGGGATTAGGACTTCAACATGTATTTTGGGGGATGCAGTTCAATGTATAACACTCACTAACTGCAAAATTCAGAATGTAACTTTAGTTCTCTGATTATATTACATCTGTAAATCAGTGTAGATACATGGAATCCATAGGGATATTAAGAAGTTTAAATTACCAAGGAATGAGTGTCAAATAACTGACTAGTGTTGTGCTTAGCAACTAAATAATTTTGATGCTGCTATAATGATCTTATTTACTGTGTAGTTCTTCCTGCATTGAATGTGACTGTGATGGTTAGGCTAATGTGTCAACTTGGCCAGGTAACTATGTCCAGGTATTAGGTCCAGCAAGCACTGGGCTAATTGTAATACAAGAGCATTTATGGGCTTCGATCACCAGTGAGTTTACTGCATGGATGACTGATTACATCTGTATCAATCAGCGAGATTGGATCAAGAATGGATGACACTTTTATCCATTCAGTTGACTGCCATAAAAGGGAACTGATTGCAACATTCAGAGAGAATTTCCCAGCTCGTCGTTTGACAGCCAACTTCTCCCAGTAACTCATCAAGGATCCTTCATCAGTCTTTCATCGGAGCCCCTGGCTTTCAGCCTGCCTGCAGAACCTGGACTTGTGCATCCCCACGGTCACGTGAGAGACTCTTATAAAACCTTATATTTTTAAAAGATATCTCCTGTTGATTCTGTTTCCCGAGAGAACCCTGACTGAAACAGTGACATTGGGCTAAGTGGTCTTGAACACAGTAAAAGTCCAAGGCCCTCCTAAGCTACCAAAGAAGCGCCGGGGTGAACATATGCAGGTAAATGATCAGGTAAATGTAAATAATGCATTTAATTCATCCAACATTATTCATTCACTCAACTAATCTTTAGTGAGCATTTAACTACATGCAAGGATTTGGAGGTAATACAGTGAACCCGATAAAAGACCCCTCCGGACCCAAACTTGAATTCTAATAGAAGCAAATAAAAACAAAATACATCATACAATACCAGAGAGTGATAAGTGCTGTGAACTAAATAAAGCAGGAAGGGTCCATACAGGGTGAATATGCGGGGTGGTCAGATCAAGCCTCTGTGAGAAACTGGAATTTAGAAGAAAGCACAGGGGCGCCCTGTGGGAAGGGCAGGGGCTCAGAGCTCCAGGCACAGGGAGGCACAGTTTCAAAGGCCCTGAGGCAGAGGCCATGAATGTGGCCAGGCTGGGGTGAGCAAAGGAGAGTGTTAGGAGATGAGTAGGAAATGTAGACCTTAGACTTTGCACTTTACACGGAATGCAAAATGAGCTACAGGGAGGCCTTTATTTTAGCAGATGACTGGTACTAGCAGACCTGTCTTGAACCGTGACTGGCTGTTCTGTGGACTGGGTAGGGTGAAGACGGGCAAGGAAAGAAATCGGGGGATGACAAGGACTATTTGATAGTTCAGGTGATGCATTTTCATCCAGTAAGTGTTTTATGCCATATTTTCATAGGTCTTTTCAATGTGGTTTCAAGGAATGTCCATCAAATGCCCAAGTGTTTATAATCCCCACCTGAGTCCTGTGTAATACGTTCTGAAGGTTTTTCATTAGACATTGCTTTCTGTCCACATCCTCTGGGCTGAGAATCTCCTGAGATGGCCAGAGAAACTCACAGGAGTCTTGCCAAGGTTACACCAGCCAGTCCATCCCTCCCATTGTCTTGGCATTTAGCAGTGAGCTAAAAATCTCCCTTGTCAGTACAGTGGAGGAGAGAAGGGGCAATGGCAAAAAGCAGGGAATAAAAACAATGGTAAGATAGGAATATATTCTTCTAGGACAAAATATGTGAGAGTTCATTGGATAAATATTTTATTGAAATGATAATGCCAACTTAGAAAATGTACTGGTCAATTTTATAAAATTTGGCAGTACTGCTCCTTAACGCCCCCCCCCAGGGGAGTCCTCTAAAACTGGATTTATTATTCTTCATTTCTTTAATTTTAAAGTTCCCTATTTTATGACTCATGTATCATTTTTGGCCAAGATGCATATGACCCTTTTCTCACATTGGATTTGAAACACACAGATGGAAAGACATTATCTGTGTTAATTCATATATGTATCTACCACTATCTCCGTACTTTCAGCATGCAATGGCCAGACCAATTTCCAGTGGTTGTTAAGCATTCAGAATTGCAGACAACCTGAGGAGTCCAAATAATGATACCGATGTCCAACAACAGTTTTATTCCTGCCTGTTCCAGATGCTCCTGTCATCTAGGGACCAATAGTTCCATATACTTTCTTGATCCATGCAAAATAAGTGCCTTTACTAGCTCCTTTTGTCCATGATTCAGTTACTATTGCTGCACAACAAACCACCTCAGACTTTGGGGCATCATAAAATAACCATCATTTTATTATGTGTGGAGATTCTGTGATTCAGCACTTTGGAAAGGACACAGCACGGCTTGTCTTTGCTTTTCAACATCTGGAAAGGCTGGAAGGCTGATGGTGACCCTTACCTGGAGGGCTTGAGCCATCAGAAGTTTCAACCTCTTGGAGGTCAGATGGTTGATGTGCACTGCCAGCTGCATCCTCACTGAGTCAACTGGCTGAAACATGGACATGGGTCTCTCCATGTGGCTGCCTGGATTGTTTACAGCATGTTAGTTGGGTCCCAAGAATGATTGACCCAACAGAACAAGGTGGAAGTATACAGCACTCTTATGATCCAACCTAGAAGTCATGTCAGATACTTCCATTGTTTTTAATGATGGAACAGTCACAAATGTCTGCCTGTTTCAAGGGTGTAAGACAGATCTGTATTTGATGGAAGAAATATTAATATCCCCATGTAAGAGAGGCATGTGGGGTGGGATGTATTCTTGTAGCCATCGATGAAATACACTCTGTTACATTCCAGATGTTCTTGTCATACTCCACTGGCCCAAAATATGGCATCACTATTTTTTGCCTCTTCACATTTATGACCTCTGTTCTTTCAACCATGTTCATTTAGATATTTGGTTATACATTGTAGAAATTACCTGCCTTTCAACAATGTTCTCTAGTAAAATCACAGCATTTAGAAGGATGACTGATTTTTGCATGTTGATCTTGTACCCCACCACTTTGCTGAATTCATTTATTAGCGCTAATAACTTTTATGTGGATTTTTCAAGATTTTCTATAGTAAGATCACATGATTTACAAATAGAGAAAGTTTAATTTCTTTTCTTTTTGGATGCATTTTATTTCTTTTACTTTCCTGATTGATCTGGCTAGAACTTCCATACAATGTTGAATAACAGTGGTGACAGTGGGCATCCCTGTCTTGTTCCAGATCTCAGAGGGAAAACTTTGTCCTTCACCATTGAGTATGATGTTAGCTGTGGGTTTTTCATTTATACCCTTGTGACAGTTTGAAGTTCTTTTATGAATTCCAAAAAGAGAAAGATTAAGTTTTTGAACTAATCCATTCTTGTGTGTGTGAGACCCTTTTGAATGGACTACATCAGTGAGGCATTGCTCAAGTTGAGTCTCCACCCTCTTGCAGCAAGACCCAGGGTCTGAGAAAATCAGAGACACAAAGAGAGAGACACAGAGAGGAAGGAAATTGCCATATTTGATCCTGCAGTGATGAAACTACTCCAGGTTTACCCTCAGCTGAGCTGCAAGGAGAGAAGCCCTGAGATGCTCAAAGAGCTGAGGCCCAGGAAGAGACGAGCCCTATGCCTGATAGCTTGCAGTTGAACTTGGGAAAAAAGCAGAACAGCCAAGACAGAGAGGAGACACGGAAAGAGACAAGCTCTGTGCTTGGTTGCCCACACCTGAGCTCCAGGAAATGGTAGCTTCTGTAGGGAAAGGCAGAGAGTGGCAGCCATCTTTGCCATGTGGCAGGATGCCAGAATCAACAGTAGCTAACTTTAGTGAGAAAGTATCTCTTATGGTGCCTTGAGTTGGACATTTCACAGCCTTGCAACTGTAAGTTTTTGCCCCAAATATATTTCCCATTATATAAGCCAACCCATTTCTGGTACTTTGCACTGGCAGCCCTCTGGCAAACTAAGACAGCCCTTCATCATGTTGAGGAAATTTCCATTTATTCCTAGAGTCCTAAGTGTTTTTATCATGAAAATATGTAGGATTTTGTCAAATGTCTTTTCTGCATCAATAGAGATGATCATGTAATTTTTTATCCTTCATTCTGTTAATGTGGTTTATTATATTGATTGATTTTCTGATACCGAACCACCCTTGCATTCCTGGGATAAATCCCAATTTACCATGGGATAATTATTTTAATATGCTGTTGGATTCTGTTTGCTAGTATTTTGTTGAAGATTATTACAGTGATAAGGGATATTGATCTGTAATTTTCTTTTCTTGTGGTATTTTTATCAGTCTTAGCTTTTTGGATGATGTTGGCCTAAAAGAATGAGTTAGGGAGTGTTCCCTCCTCTTCAATGTTTTTGAAAGAATATGAGCAGGCTTGATTTTAATTCTTCTTGGAATTTTTGGTAAAATTTATCTGTAAAGTCATCTGATCCTGGCTTTTCTTCCCTGGTAGTCTTTTGATTACATATTCAATCTCTTTACTTGTTATTGGTCTGTTGAGATCTTTTATATCTTCTTGAGTCAGAGTAGGTAGTGTGTATGTTTCTAGGAATTGGTCCAGTTCATCTAAGTTGTCTAATTTGTTGGCATAAAGTTGATCATAGTATCCTATATAATCCTTTTTATTTCTGTGTGGTCGGTAGTAATGTAAAGGTTTAATTATTTGCTTCCACTCTCTTTTTAACTTTGTCAGTTTAACTAAAGTTTTGTCAATTTTACTGATCTTTTCAAAGAATCATCTTTTGATTTTGCTAGTTCTTTCTATTTTATTTTATTTTCTATTTTCTTTCTCTCCACTTTAATTTTTATTTCCTTTGTTATTATATTTGGTTTGGGTTTAGTTTGCTCTTCTTTTCCTAGATCCTCCAGTTGTGAGGTTAGTTCTTAGATTTGGGATCTTTCTTCTTTTTAATGTAAACTTTTAGAGCTATAAATTTCCCCCTTACCATTGCCATTGCTGTACCCCATAAGTTTTGATATGTTATGCTTTTGTTTTCATTTATCTCATGAAATTTCTTAATTTCTTTTGTGATTTCCTTTTAGGTCTATTGCTTGTTTGAGAGTGCATTGTTTAATGTTCATATATTTGTTAATTTTCCAGTTCTACTTCTGTTATTGGTTTCTAGCTTCATTTCTTTTTGAGTGGAAGATACATATGATTTTAATACTTTTGAATTTTTTGACCTAGCATATGGTCTACACTGGAGAATGATCCATGTGCACTAGAGAAGAATGAATATTCTGTTGTTGTTGGGTGAAGTTGTCTATATATGAGTGTTAGTTTCAGTTTATTTATGCTATCTTTCAAATCTTTTATTTCCTTTTTTGATATTTCTAGTTGTTATATCCTTTATTGAATGTGTAGATTGATGCCTCTCACTATAAATGTAGAACCCTCTCTTTGCCCTTCAAATCTGTCAATATTTGCTTCATATATTTTAGGGCTCTGAAATTAGGTGTATGTATACTTATAATTGCTATGTTTTCTTATTGAATTTATATCTCTGTCATTATATTGTGACCTTATTTGTCCCTCATAATAGTAATAACAAAATCTTTTTTAAGCTTATAATAATATAGCTACCCCAGCTCTCTTTTGGTTATTATTTGCACGGTATATTTTTCCACCTTTTCATTTTCAACCTACTTTGTGTCTTTGAATTTAAGGTGAATCTCTTATAAATATCATAGTGTTGAGTCCTGCATTTTTCTCTGTTCTGCTAATCTCTGCCTTTTGTATAGAAAGTTTAATCTATTTACATTTATAGCAACTACATATAATGAAGAACTTTGTTCTGCCAGTCTGCTATTTGGCCACCGCACACCTTATATTCTTTTTACCACTCAATTCTTCTATTAATACCTTCTTTCATATTTATTTGAGACGTTTCTCATTTCTTTCTTGACACATTTTTCAGGTATTTTCTTTGTGCTTACCAATGGGTTTAAATTTAATATCTGAAATCTATAACATCAGTTTAATTTGATGCCATCTTAACTTCAATGTCATACACATTCACTTTCTATATCCCTCCATCTCCCCAACTTTTTATTATACTTATTACAAATTATATCTTTATACATCATTTGTCCAAAACCATAAATTTATGATTAGTTCTATACATCTGCATTTTAGAACCTATAAGAAATAAAACAGTGGTGAAACGTACTAAAATTACAGTATAGTAGTATTGACATTTATAATTACTCATAGGGTTAGCTTTAATGGAGGTCTTTATTTCTTTATAGCACTTTGATCCACTACATAGTGTCCCTTCTCTTCAGTCTGAATGACTCCCTTTCACATTGCGTGTAGGCAGGTATATTGGTGATTACCCCACTCAGGTTTTGTTTATCTGAAAATGTCTTCATTTCTCCCTCATTTTTGAAATACTGTCTCACTGAACATAAAATTCCTTTTGACAACTCTTTTCTTTTAGCACTTTAAATATTTCATCCCACTTCCTTCTTGTCTCCATAGTTTCTAATGAAATATTGGCATTCAATCTTTTTTGGGACACCCATGTACATGACTTCTTGCTATTCTCTTAACAGTTTGACTACTATTTGTCTGGGATTAGTTCTCATCTAATTTATCCTATTTGTATTTCCTTTGTCTTCTTGAATGTGCAGAGTCCAGAATCATGTTTTCCATTACATTTGGGAATTTTCCTGCCATTATTTCTTTGAATATCCCATCTTCCCTTTTTTTCTTTCTTCTTCTGGGACTTCCATAGTGCATATATTGGTAAACTTTGTGGTGTACCAGAGATCTGTTTTTCCTTTCTGCTTCTTCGACTGAATCATTTCAGTTGTCTTGTCTTCAAGTTCATTGATTCTTTCTTCTGTCAGTGACAGTTTAATGCTGAAACCATCTAGATAATTTTTCATTTCAATTATTGTATTCTTGAACTCCACTTCTTCTGTTTGGTTCCTTTTTAAAATTTATATCTCTTTATTGAGATTCTCATATTACTCATTCATTGTTTTCCTGATAGCCTTTATTTCTTTCTCTGTGTTTTCCTTTATCTCATATTAAGGGAAATTTAAAATCATTATCTGTTCCTCTTCACTGATTGTTTCTGAAATTTTATCTTTTATCTTTGGATAAGCCATCATTTCCTGTTTCATTTTTTTTGTCTTGAAATCTTTCATTGAACACTGTACATTTTTATATTTTAATATGCTAACTCTGGGATTTAGTCCTTCAACTGTCTGTTTCTTAAGTTTGTATCCAGTTAAGGATATGAAAGATTTTTCTTTGAGCCTCAGGAGCTAATAAAAGCAAACAAACCAATACAGAAAAAAACTTACAAATTGGGTCTGCTTTGGCTGGTGATCCCCTTAAGAGTTTAACCTTCATATCAAGAAAATCCACTGGAGGTGAATGTGAAGTACAGGGTCCTCCTCATCTTTTCTGAACCTAAGTCTTGTCCTGGGCTTGTTCTTGCTCATGGCCTTAGGAATCCCCCCTTTGCCAGATTTCAGAGTCCCTTCTACACCCTATGACATAGACTTTCCCCTCTTCTGGATACTTGATTGTATTAATTAATGCCAGGAATACTTTGACACAGATAGCTTTGAGATAATTGTTTCTAATACTGCTTTAGCTATCTGAAAAATGCTTCTGCCTGTCAGGCAAGTTCTAGGAGGAAAGTCTGAGATAAATTTTCTGGTTCAATCTTTTAGGTGGCTATTGGATAGATTAGTGCTAACTTATAGTCACCCTAGTATGCATATAGGGCTTACTCTGCTCCCTCCAGAACAGTGCCAACGATTCACGATGGGAGCACAGGCTGGCTCCACACTGCTCTGGAGAGGAGTGGTGGAGGGGTCCACCAGAGATCCAATACCTTCTCTTAGTGATTTTGAAGCTGTATTTTCTTAAATTTACACTTGCTTAGTAACTATAACACTTTCACTGCTTTCTGGAGTTTTGAGGAAGATGGTTCTGCCAGTTAGAACTAGTTGTTCAAAGATTTTGTGGGGGAATGGCACCATGGAGTATCTCATGCCACCATCTTGGTTGAATGGAATCTGCTCCAATATTGTTTTGAAACATTTACTTTTTTTTTTTTTTTTGAGGTATCAGGACTGGGGATTGAACCTGGGTCCTCAAATGCAGGAGGCCAGTGCTTAACCATAGAGCCACATCAGCTCCCCTGAGTTGGCTCATTTATTTGTTTGCTCATAGTTTGCTCATTGTTTGCTTGTTGTTTTGCTTGTTGTTTTGCTCATTGTTTTGTTGGTTGTTTTGATCGCTGTTTGCTCATTGTTTTATGTTCTTCTGTTTTCTTGTTTTCTTTAGGAGGCATTGGGAACCTAACCTAGGACCTCTTATGTGGGAAGTGGACGCTTAACTGCCTGAGCCACATCTACTCCCAATTCACATTTTTAATGATGTAAAATATTAAAAGCATATAAAGGAATAAGACTGTGGATTTTGCATGCAATTCAAGTTATGAAGCAGAAGAAAATATTTACTTATCTGGGTCTCTGTTGTTGAAATGTTAAGACATTTCACTCTCCTTCACAACAAATGAAATTAATGACAGTTACTATTTTACTCGCCAGGAACTAAACTCATTTCTGAGACTGTGCCTTGACTTACCCTCTTAATCTCTTGCCAACAGCAAGAGCCTGCTTCTTAACTTTCACCACTATCCAAAATAATGCACTCTACCCTCACCTGCACCAGCTTATAAAGCAAACAATGTGAGAACAGCTAAACCCTCACTTTGGGTCCTCAAAGCCTAATGGACCAGGGCTGAGCAGAGCAGTGAAATCCTTGGTCAAACATCAACTTGAATAAACTCCTTTAAAAATGTAAGTTCTTAAGAATTAGATATTCTTAGTATTCATGTAGTGCTCTATATTCAGCAGAGTGCCACATGCTTTGAGGTTTACAAAAATAATAGAATACATAGACTTTAGAGGGTTATTAGTGATATTTTGATGTCTCTGAGGTCATGACCACGTTATTTTATTCTAAGAGTTCTCTAGGTTTGCATTTGTTTTTGCTTTCCTTTTTTTTTTTTGTTTACATATGGGTTTTCCTTCCACCTAGAATTTATTATGAAGAATAGCCTGACTTTGTTTTTCCTCAAAAGGACAGTCACTTGTCCCAATGTCATTTATTCAATAAGCTATCCTTTACTACTCAGTTGAAATATGACTTTTATTTTATGCATGTGCCTTATTTATACATGAATGCTTTCCTTACCTTGGTAACACTTTACACTCATCTACTTAATAGTATTTCAACATATAATATGTAGTAAGGCAAGCCAGCTATCCTTATTCTTCTTTCCCAAAATTGCCTTGCCTCTTCTGGCACATTTATGATTCTATGTGAATTTTAAGATCAACTTCTCAAGATCTATACATATGTGTATTTCTGGGTAAAATGGACAAAGTAATAAACAGCTTTCACATCTGAAAAAGAGAAAGAAACACATCAAATCTGAGGTCAATTCGATAAACAGTCCCTAAATTATTGCTTTGCATCAGGTATGTTGTTAGGCATGATGGCTAAAACTAAATGACGTAAAGAAAACTCCCTACACAGAAACAAAAATGTTGATTATTCTGAAAGCATATTTCTATAGATACTTCCGGGGTAGTGCTTTCCACACAGTACCATCTCCCTTCCATGGGACAGTCTGCTGGGCTTTGCTCTTCAGTTCTTTCTTGTCAAATTCTATTTCATGCTAGACTTATGCACGTACTGTTTAATTAAAAGCCAGGCGTGGATGGTCTATGTGATATGCTCTGAGGTTGGATATGCAAGTGGTCCATTCTCTCAAGGAGCTGACAGTCTGGAAATAGGGACAGGCAGCTCGACACACCCAGGACAGTGCAGGAGTGCTGAGAGGGTCGAGCGCAGCTGTGATGGGAACCTGCTGCGCATGGTGGTGAGATCAAGGACTCCGTCTCAGACCACGGGGATTGAGCCTCAGCTCTCCCACCTACTACTGTGGGATCTGGAGTGAGTTATATGCCCTCACTGTGTCTCAGCTTTGTGCTTTCTCAAATGGGGATAATGATGGAGCCTTCCACACAGAGCACGCATGCCGATTGCATTAGATAAGCCATGCAAAACCTTTAGCACATTCTGGCAGAACAAGTATTCAAGGAATGATAACTAGGATTGTTATTACTATTGTTGGTTGGGGAAAGCTTTCGGAAGGAGAGGAATGCTTGGTCTGAATCCTAGAAGGACACGTCAAAGAGATCCATGAAAATAATTTCATGTAATGCATTGCTAGACATTGGGCTCAGCCCAGTGTTCAGAAGCTATTAAAATTCAATGTGGAAAATATTTTAATCTCCTTTCACAGATAAGGAAAGAGGCCCAAAAAGGTTAAGTAACTTTTCTAGTGATGTCCAGTAAGAAACAGAGATGGAAATCAAATGTACGAGCTGCCATTCCACGTTGTGCAGCTATTACGGGGTTTAGGACTGCCTGCCTCCTTGCCTGTTTCCCAAGAAATGAGCTATGACTCTGTAGGACCATTAAGCCAGTGCACCTGCAAAAGTAGAGGCTGAGCTTTCTCTGCCCACTCATCTAAAATGCCTTGATTTGTTCTGATTGCACACTCTTTAAAGCAAAATGAATCCATTTCAGTTCTTCTTTAAAGAAAATTACAGTGAGTTTTGTTAGGCTGAAGTGCTGTGTCCTTTGATTAGTAAAACTAGAGAATTTTAATCTAGAAGTCATTTTGAAAACAGGCAGGTGCTTAAATAACTAAGCTTACAAAGTACAATGCAGTCACTGTTCTTACCATGTGCTCAGGGATTGCAAGAAAATGAAAATTCCTATCCAATATAAAGCACAGTTTGAATTATTGATGATCTGACTCTCATCGGCGGGCTTCCTCTCTTAGTGTTGAGTCACATGCAAATTTGATGATGCTAAAAATCATGCCACTGTAGAGAGGGGGTGAAAATTGAGATTCTGCATTCATGATAATTCAATTTGAAACACTCCCTGATTTTTCATTCTTATCTTAAATTTTCACTTTAATAACCTGTGGACATCTGCAGTGTCTCCATGTAGCAATCCATCAGTTTGATCTTAAATTTATTCTATCCATTCCCCAAGCATAAAACATGCCTATCTGTGGTGACTGCCCAAGAAGCTACCTTAGGTACACAAAAACCTAGGTACTGTCCTTTATTTGTGTACTGATAACCTCTGGCCATGCATTTGAGTCAGGAAAGACCCCCAACTGCTTTTTTGATAGTACTTTATTTGAGGCTAATTTTCACTTCTGTATATTCATGCATTATCTTTATTACCTGGAAATTACTCTGAGAATACCTGCAGGAATAATCAGCTCCATTATAAATTATTCCTCTCCATAACAGGGGAGCGTAATTACTTGTTCACATGTCTGCTGTAAAATTCTGTTTCAGAATAGAATACAAACGTGATTTCATGAAAATCTATATTTCATTTATACAATTAACAAGGCTTTAAAAGAAATGATGATTTCTTAGGTCAGGCAATAGTAAAGTATAAAGCATATCAGGATATTATTTCATTTTATTATCACCTGTTTTAACATTAACACCAAGTTAAAATTTAAAAAAAGAATGACTTAAAACACATTCCACGAAAGTTTTACTAAGGATATACTCTTTTCCCAGGGCCTTCTCTAAGCATATAATTTACCAGTTACAAGTTGAATGTTCTACTAACAACTTGTTTAGCTTTTAAATAATACTCCTTTTGAAAGACAGAAAATGTGATTTCCTCCCTAATCTCCCTTATAGTTAATATTGAATCATCTGTCATAAAGAATGTAGGGTCTGAGATACCATGAGACCGGGGACAGTGGCACTTCTACGTCCTCACTATTCAATGAGGAGGTGAGCTTTTGACTCACGGGAAGAGAGGAAGAGAGGAGAAAAAGCAAGCAGAGTTCCATAACTCAAGTCACTTTTCCATCTAAGAATACTGTTTTCTTTACCGAAGTCAATTCTGTATTCAAAATGTCAGCTGACTTAAATACAGATTATGACAAAGTCATGGACGTTAAAATCAAAACAAGGAAATTTGCATCTCGACCTTGCCCCTTATTTGCTGTAAGAAGTAAAGCAGATTACTTAGCTCCTCTGAGCCTCACTGTCCCTCTACCCACACAGTCGGTGGTTGATATGATCCCGCTTGCACGCTTTGTCGGAAGCTTCCGTGGGATACTGAGTGTAAAGCACCTACCAGAGCCTGAACTTCTGGTCAGCAAATGTTAGTTCTCTTCTCATTTCTTCTTTACATAATAGTGAATGAATATGTAAGTCATGAGCCAAACAAATTGCTCTTGAATATTGATCAAACAAAAGATTCTAAAACTAAATTTGTATGAGTCAGGAAATATGTGACAGAACTAGAAAACCAACTCAAATGAGCTCTTTTTAAACAAATAGGGGTATACTAGCTCCTAGGGTATAGGCTCTGAAACACCACTGCCCTCTGAAAGAGCCAGGGTTCCCGGCGAGGCAAGACAAATGCAGGATAAACCTAGAAATTCTTGTCATTACAGAAAGTAAGGGGGCGAGCAAAGACTGGTGTTGTGGGTGACGGGAAGGTTTTGCTAATGGATAGTGGCGAACATAATTTACAGCACTGGATTATAGATATGAATATGGTTAAAAGGGGAAATTCAGGTTGTATATGTTGCTAGAATAAAAACTAAAAAGAAAAGCAAACATAAGACTGTGCAATACAGTGAACCCTAACATAGACAATGCTAATAGCACATTGTACCGCTATCCTTTCATCACTTTTAATGACGACACCACACTAATGCAAGGTGTTGATAATGGGAACTCTGTTTTCTGCATAAACTTTCTGTAAACCTAGAAATTTTCTTTAAAAATTTATATTAAATAAAAACAGACTTAGGAGCCAATGTGAAGAAGCATTTTGTAGACCAAAGATGGAGAAATCATTGAGGGTTATAAAATAAAGTAAGTAACATTTCAAACAGATTAATCCATAATGATGTTAAAACATGATTCATCACCTTTTAGCATGCTAGAAAAATAACTAATTACTTTACTAAGAGATAAAGGGAGGGGGAAAAAAGCTTCTAATGCCCTTCCTATACAAGCTGTAGGTAACCTGATAACTGATTATGGATATTTCTTGTTTAAGGAAATCTTACAACTAGTAAATAAGAAAGCACTAGTTGTGTTTAACCCTTTTTCAGTGCCTAAGGGGCAAAGGGATCTAGGCAATTGTCACAAAAAGATTTGGAGAAATTTAATAATTGCTTTTTGCATGTAATGTATGTTCTAGGATTACTGTTTTTAAAACTGATGAAATTCAATTAAGGTCTTGTGAATCCAAAGCACTTCTTAAGAGTTTGTCGTCATTGTTGTTTAAATACTTCAGCACAATTCTCTGTTGTTTCTTCTTTTCTCCAACCTACCTTCTTCCTGAAAACACAGAATTTTTATGTCAACATGAATAAATCAGGAAATCCCAAAGAACAGCCTATATCATACTTTCTAGTTTGCACAATATCCACTTTTGTCTGTTACTTAGTGTGGTGTATTGGGTTTTGGCGTGTGTGTGGACTCATTGTAAATTGGATCTCTTCACAATGTTCCTTCAGGTTGGGTGTGTCCTCACTGAATCAGGTTGGCTTTTAACACAGGTTACTGGGTTCTTTATAAGCAGAGAGAAAGTCAGACAGAGAGACAAGCTGTGGCGGGCAGCCAGAAAGTAAAAAACAACACCCAGAGCCAGAAGAGAAGATGATGCCATGTGCATTGTCATGTGATGGAAAAGCCAAAGAACCCCAAAGTTGGCCGGCCAGCCAGAAGACACCCAGCTCAGGAGGAAGGAAGCCTTCCGTTCTAGCCTCTGAAACTGTGAGCCAGTAAATTCCCGTTGTGAAGCCAACCCACGTAGGGTACTTCTTTTAGCAGCCAGGAAAGAATACACTTAGTTTCCACCTCCTCTGAGATTGGTCTCATTTGCACTCACCATAACCACATCTCTGAACAGTGGTAAGCAGCCTAACTGTCCTTGTGCCAGGGATTGTTCTCTGCTCTGCCACCTGAGTTAGCTTGCTGCATCACTGATAAAATCATTGTCCCTTCATTTTGGAAAACACTTTGTAAGACTTTGAGAAATCTGTAGAAGGAACCTATAGCGAATTCATTGGACTTAACCCTTCCCATTTCACGTCCTGCTGCATCCCCATTGGAACGGGGGACATCTGTGGGCCTTGAACTTTCAGGACGAATGTGATTGCTTCAGCGCTTATCAGCCTACATGACTGAAGTCTAGTTTTAGGCGGGTTTCAGTATATGTCGATAAATTCAAAATATTTGAAACTTGCAATTCATGTAAGTGTGTATTCTTCTGTCTCTAAAAATGCAACATGAGAGCATTTGTTAATGGTTTTAATAATGCCAGTATTCTGTAGGTAATGTGAATTGGGTCATATCCAATAAGGGATTGAAGTCACTATAATTAGAAGTCAAGTTGCTTCTATCATGAGACTTTTCCCATCATGTTGATATTTTTACACCACCAGGTAGGCGCTCCTGAGTGCAAAGTGCACTCACAGAGCTTCAGCTCAGCCACAGAGGATTAGATTATGGACGTGCTGTCCCTGGTGTCCATTCACCTCACTTATTATTTCCGGTCTTGACTCTATTTGTCCCTGTGCCCTGTCATGCAAGTGTTCTCTGTGTGGCTCTCCCTGGTCTGTGCACTTTGTTCTAGTAGCTGTAACTTGGGAGTCTCACAGTTGCTGGCTTCCCCCACCTTTAAGTGCCTTCATTTTTATTTCAATGGTAAAGTCCTATATATTTTCCAGCCTTTTTGTTTTTCTTTACTGTGTTAGGACTGCTATTGGTGTTGATATAATAGTGTATTTTTCTTAAAGATATATTGGTTTTGAGTGGTTTGACCTTAAACTGATTTTCCCCATAAGCCCTGTTTTGTTTTGCTTTTTCCATCACGAGTTTACTCAGAAATGAGCAGTGCCTAGCTCGTTCATATTGAAGAGAAAACATACAAATAAGCAGAAGGGACTTCCTCTAATTCTGTCCTCACTCTCGGCTAGTTAGGTAGCTTTATTTTATTATTATTTTTTTAAGATTTATTTTTATTTATTTATATATCCCCCCTTGCTGCTTATGCTGCTGTGTTCATTTGCTTTGCGCTTTTCTGTGTCTGCTTGTCTCCTCCTGCTGTGGCATCCTGCCGAGTCAGCTCACCGCGGGGTGGCTTGCCTGCTCGCAGCAGCTTGCCTGCTCCAGGAGGCCCCGGGAACCGAACCTGGGGCCTCCCATGTGGTAAACCAGAGCCCTACCAATTGAGCCACAGCTGGTTCCTGTTAGGTAGCTTTAGATTCACCTGCTTTGATGCGGCCTCTTTCTTTTCTGACAGCTAGAACATCAGCTTTATGGCTGATGTATTTCATTCCAGTTCCACTTAGCACTCTTAAGACTGCACTTCTAAGTCTTTACTCTTGCCCTGACTTCCACTTTAACTGTTTCTCCTTCTGTTGCTTTCATTTTTGCCAGGGTCCTAAAAGCACTTTCTCATAATCTTCGATGAACAGAGTGGCCCGTTGTTTGACCTTATCACGGGGAGGGGTGTGGCTGTTTTCCAACACATGGGGCCATACAAACCGGCCGTGGTGGGACTGACTTGACAGGCTCTCACATAAGGGCCACTGATGCTAAAGCTGGGGGTGAGCTCATCTGGAGTACGGAAACTTCCACCTGTGAGTTTTGACAACGTCCCCCTGCTGCCCTGCCTTGCCCCCGCTTCTGGCCACTGCTCTTCCCAGCGTGGGGCAGGGAGAGCTCAGCCAGCACGACCCTGGGGAGGCCTGAGGGAGCCCCGCCATCTTCCCCAGCCAGTGTGTGTCAATCCAACCAACGCGGCCCGACGCGTGCTCCACCCCCATTTCCAGTTTTTCTCCAGCAACTTCTTGGAACTCGTGGCAGGAGGCAGTCTGAGCACAGCCTGCCACCTCTCCCTGTGACCCACAAGTAAACTGTGCTCAGGACTGATGAGTGCAGGCTGACTCCCACCCATGGCCTAGCAGATAGTGGGCTGCCGGCGGGTCCTTCTGCTTTCCTCTACCAGGGCGACTGTGCACGGGACAGTCCTGCTTCAGCTGTGCTCGGGCCCACACCTACCAGTAGAGCAGACCACACTATCTCTTCTCTGTGTGTGTAAACATCTTACTTCAGTGCTGTGAAAGTTGTACTTTTGCTGGCAGCCCCACAGCTTCAAACCGCTGGGATGCTGTGCTACACTCCAAACAGTGACACGCCTGGCCCGGGCTGGTCCTGGGCGTGTCTCTCTGACCCTCAGCCTCTCCTGTGTGGTCCTGGGGTCTCCTTCTGACCGTCAGTTTGCACAGCCCACAGCGTGTCCACAGTTTCACAGAACTGGATGCCATTCTAAGCCCAGCCTGGAAAAGTGGGGACTTGATTCCCTGAGTTACTTCCAAACACACCCTGGGCTCAAGCTGGGGTTTCTATACATACACCTTGTTTTGCATTATACTGCTTGAACTGAATCAGCCCCTAAAGCAAAGAAGCGCTGGCTTTCCAGAAGTCCTGAAGCCAAGTATCCTTTCACCCCTGCACAACTCCTCACACACCTCTCCACTATCCACTTCATTCCAGCAGATGTAGATGTCCTATTTGGTGATTTAAGACTCCTCTTTGTTTGGCTGCTCTTTCCCTCCCGGGAAGTTCCTTTATTCTTCTGTGTCTCCTTGGCCTCTTGGTTCCTACGTGGATCTTGCCCCTTCTCAGCTGTATTAGTGCAGGGACCTCGGCAGCTTTCCCAAACCAAGTCCATGATTTCAGGGGCTGAAGGCTGTGGGAGCCCGTGGGCACTCGCCCAGCCATCCAGGGGGCTGTTCCTGAGTAGGGCTGCTGACCACGGCTGCTGGCCACGGCTGCAAGCAGGGAGCTCTTCCCCATGGCACACATGGAGACATTAGGCTGCCACCTGCCGCACGTGCTCCGGGCCCCTAAGCTCACCGTACAGAAGGGAGGTCATTGCGGCCAGTCCTGGGAGCCGTGTGTCCCTGTAACCACTTGGATAGGACAACAGCTAACTGAGCAGTAAGCCCATGGGCCCAGAAGAAAAGGAAACTGGGGTTTTTGATCAGCCAGCCCCCTCTGCCTTTGCACATAAAAGGATACAAAGAGCACCGTAGATGCATGTGGGCCACAGCAGGGCCGTTAAAATGCGCACATGCACGTTAAAGCACACAGTAGAGTAGAGCCACCAGAGCTGTTAAATGTCCAGAACAAGAGCCGGTAAAATACACACATCAGGCATAGTAATCTTGTATCATATCTGAGTTTTGTAATTAGGAAATTAAAATTTGTAGAACAACAAGGAGAGTGTAATAAGTCCAATTAAATTAACTTCAAAACTTATTTTTCTAACTCCTTCTATTTGGTGGACATAAGTGGAAATTCTGAATGTTTAGCAACTGAGGCGTAGTTCAGGGGGTCTGTTTCCCAGTGGGGGCCCAGCAC
>PVKH010001906.1:0-14472 GCA_004027955.1 Chaetophractus vellerosus
TCTCGCTGTGTGTCTATGTCTGCTTCTTGTCTCCCCCCATCCCCACGGCGACGCGCCCAGTAGGCCCTCCACGGCGGTGGCTCGTTCCGTTCGAGGGTGGCTCCATTCTGTTCCCATGGGCGGCTCCGCTCCATGTTTTGCGGGCAGCAGTCCTCCATGTTTTTTGCGGGCTGCTCGGCTTCCGCAGTTCGCAGGTGGCAGCTCCGCTTTTCACGGGTGACTTTGCCATGCCCGTGGGGGCTCCGCCCTGCCCGTGGTGGCTTTTTGCCTTGCCCACGGCAGCTCTGCCCCGCCCACGGCGGCTTGCCTTTCTCAAGGCCGTCTGCCCGCTCGGAGAGGTCCCCGGGAACCGAACCCGGGCCTCCCATGTGGTACACCGGCGAGCTCTTTATCCACTGAGCTATCTAGCCGGGCCTGCACATGTTTTAAAAGTCAAACAATTCGATAAGCTTTGTTAAACAAAACAACAGTGCTCTTGCTCCCTCATTACTATTTCCCTTTCACCAGAGGTAATTGAATTTCAACCCTCTTAGTTGATTTGTTGGTGTTGACTTCTGTAGCTCTAAATAACATGCTTTTAAGTGTTGTCTATATATTTCTCATTACGGAAACTGCAGGTTTAGCTTTCCTTTGTCCTATTCCCAAACATAGATATATACCATCTCCTCCTCTCATCAATCAAATATAGTAATAAATTCACCTAGATAAAAATTCAGTGTCTGCATTATTATGGCTCTGTAAATATTATTTAGAGCTGAGATAATTTGTGAACTATGATTACTTTTCTCCTCCTGCCTGAAAAACTCTTGATTATCTATGGAGTAAATAATTAGCATTTTCTTAAATTTTTTTTACTTAAATTCAGCTGCAAAAAGGTATATCTAAAGCAGACTATGGACTGTAATGAAGAGTAATATATTAATATTTTTCATCAATTGTAAGAAAATTATGCTAAATGACAGAAACAAGACATAAAGTACTGCATATTATTTAACTCCATTTATATAAGCTATAAATATGGATAGATTTATAGAGATGGAATTGGGATTGGCAGATGTGTATGGTCGGGGAGGGATAGGGGATTTTTCTTTTTGGAGTGATGAAATGCTGCAATATTATTGTGGTGAAGAATGCACAACTCTGTGATTATACCAAAAGCCATTGAATGTACACTTTAGGATGATTGTATGGCATGTGAATATATCTCAATAGAATTGTTTTTAAAAATTCAACAGCAAATTCTCTACCAGTTGTCTAAATTTACTTTCAAGAAGTTAAGATGCATGAGGTATTTTAATTAATTTTACTCCCTTGCAAATATCTCTTCCAGAGTCTCCAGACATTCTCCAATGTAGAATATTTGTCCTAAACACTTGTGCATATCTATAATCTTGGGATCTGCAGTCATCATCCCAGGAATTTCCTTTGTCTCTATACTGTGTTGGATCTTCCTGTTCTTATTTCTCTTTCTTCATTTGTTCTTTGGTGAAGTACATCAACAATTGGCTTTTGAAATCTCATATGTCTAAAAATATCTTTATTCTGCCTACACAGTGGATTGACAGTTTGACTGGGTATAAAATTGTGAAATGACAATTTTCATTCAGAATTTTGAAGGCTCCTCCACAGCTTTCTAACTTCCACTGTTGCTATCAGGAATACCGAAGCCATTCTGGTTTCTTTTATCCTTCTCTGGAACTTTGAAAAATATTCTAACCCCAAATAATTGAACTTTTATAATAATAATAAGGCACCTGGTATAGTCTAATTTATTGTATCGTGTTGGACCCTTTCAGACTGTCAAATCATATTTTTCCAGTTCCCAAAAATTGCTTCATTGTTTCATTCCTTTCTATTTCTTAGTTCTCTCATTGTGGAAACCCTATTTTTCAAATACTGTGCCTTCGAATCTCTGCTTTTATTATGTTTTTTTTCCCTCTCTTTTTTCCATCTCTTTTTTCATGCTTTCTTGGAGATTTTGTTAGTTTTACCTTCAAAACCATTTATTGAGCTATGCATTTCTCCTTAAAACATTTTAATTTCTAAGAGTTCTCTAGATTTTCTTTTTTTTTTGTTTTTGGTGTTATTCTCTTCCTGCTGGAAGTTTCCAATCTTATCTATCTAAGGTTATAAATAATGTTTTTTCAACTTTGTTGAGGCATATCATCCATGTCATGAAATTTACCTATATCAAGTGGTAATATTCAATGATGCTTCAGTAAATTAAACAAATTTTAGGAACTTTAAAAAAATCAATTTTAAAGCATTTTCTTATTCCACTTATGCCTATTTTTATTGTTAATCCCTATTCCCATCCCCTGCTCCATGCAAACACCAATCTACTTTCTATTTCCACAGATATACATTTTCTGAATATTTCATATAAATGTATAATCTAATTTGAGGTATTTCACTTAGCATAATGTGTTTGAGGTTCATCCATGTCATAGCATGTTTCACTAGCTCATTCATTTTTATTGCTGAATATTTTAATGCATGGATATACCACATTTTTTCTCCATATTCACCAGCTGATTGATATTTAGGTTGTATCTGATTTTCTGTTATGAATAATGATTCTCCAAACATTTATGTACAACCCTTTGTATGGACGTATGTTTTCATTTCTCTTGAGTAGATACCTTGCAGTGGAATTTCTGTGTCATATGGTAAATTTATCTTTAACTTTTTAATAACTTTATAAATTGTTTTATAAATGACTACCATTTTATGTTCCTACAAGCAGTTTATGAGTGTCCCTGATCTCCATATCCTGTCAGCATTCACAATTTTTCAATAAGAGAAGTTGTGCGTTTACCAAACAATCATGCATAAAACTCAGGATTCCCACATCCCCCACAACTGTCACCTTGCATTGGTGTGGAACATTTGTTACAACTGATGATAGCACTTTTGCATAATTGTACTATTTCTTAACAATAGCGACATTTGATGAAAGATTATTAAAACTACTATTCACTATCATCAATAGCTTACACTAGGTGTATTTTTTTGCTATATATCACACTATTAGCAACTTGTATTAGTTTTGTGCATTTGTATAATACATGAAAGAACATTCTTTTACTCGTACTATTAACTACAGTCATTCATCTATATTAGTGTACACTGTGCTGTGCAGCCCTATGTTTTATCCTTCAAATTTTTATATACATCCTATAGTCTCCCTTTTTAACCATATTCACCTAGTTCAGGGCTGTTATTACACTCACAATAATGTGTTATCATCACCACCATCCTTTTGCATAACTTTACCATAACCTATATAGAAACTCTGTACAAGTTAAATATCAACTTCCCCTTCCCTAACCCTAGTCTATCTTCTGGAAACCTAGATTTCAGACTCTAACTCTGTGAGTTTGCCAGTTATAATTAGTTCATAACAGTTCAGTAATACAACATTTGTCTTTTTTGTGTCTGGCTTATTTCATTCAACATAATATGCTCAATGTTCATCTGTGTTGTCACAGTTGTCAGGAATTCATTTCTTTTAACAGATGAATAATATTCTGTTGTATTTATATAACATGTTTTGTTTATCCATTCATCAGTTGATGGATACTTGAGTTACTTCCATCTTTTGACAATTGTGAATAATGCCTCTATGAAAATTGGTGTGCAAATATCTGTTTGCTTCCCTGCTTTCAATTCATCTGGGTACATACCTAGTAGTGGGATTGCCAGATCATATGGTAATTCTATACTTAGTTTCCTGAGGAACTGCCAACCTGTCTTCCACAGTGGCTGTACCATTTTACATTTCCACCAGCAATGATTGAGTGTTCCCATTTCACCACATCCTCTTTAGCATTTGTAGTTTTCTGGAGTTTTTGATAGTGGCTATTCTAGTGGGTGAGAAATGATATCTTATTGTGGTTTTGGTTTGCATTTCTCTAATAGCTAGTGATGTTGAGCATTTTTCCATGTGCTTTTTAGTCATTTATATTTCCTCTTTGGAGAACCATCTAATCAAGTCTTTTGTCCCTTTTTAATTGTGTAGTTTGTCTTTTTATTGTTGAGTTGTAGGATTTCTTTAAATATATTGGATATTAAACTCTTGCTGGATATGTGGTTTTGCCCATTGAGTAGGTTGTCTTTTCACTTTCTTGACAAAGCCTTCTGATGCACAAAAGTTTTTAAATTTGAGGAGGTCCCATTTATCTATTTTTTTTTTTTTTTTGCTTGTGCTTTGGGTGTAAAATCTAAGAAACTTTTGCTTACCACAAGATCTTGAAGATGCTTCCCTACATTTTCTCCTAGAAGTTTTATAGTCCTGGTTCTTATATTTAGGTTTTTGATGCATTTGGGGTAAATTTTTTTATGTTGTGAGGTAGGGATCCTCTTCCATTCATTTGCATACAAATATCCAGTTCTCCCAGAACCATTTGTTGAAGTAACAATTCTTTCCCCATTGAGTAGACTTGGCAGCCTTGTAAAAATCAATTGGTCATAGAAGCAAGGGTCTATTCCTGAACTCTCATTTCAATTCCATTGGCCAATATGTCTATCCTTGTGCCAATACCATGCTGTTTGGACCACTGTAGCTTCATAATATGCTTTAAAGTCAGGAAGTGTGATTCTTCCAACTTCATCACTCTTTTTAAAGATGTTTTGGCTATTCAGGACCATTACACTTCTAAATAAATTTGATAAATGGCATTTCCATTTCTGGAAAGTAGGATGTTGGGGTTCTGATTGGGATTGCATTGAATCTGGAAATCAATTTGGGTAGTAATTTTCTATGTACAAGTCCTTCACATCTAGTTTTTGTTAGTCTAGCTAAGGGTTTGCCAATTTTATTGATCTTCTCAAAGAACCAACTTTTGGTTCTGTTAATTCTATCTATAGTTTTTTTATTCCCAATTTTATTTATTTCTGCTCTAATTTTGTTAATTTTTCCCCTTCTGCTTGTTTTAGGGTTAGTTTGCTGTTCTTTTTCTAGTTGCTCCATGTGTGCAGTTAGGTCTTTGATTTTCACTCTTTTTTCTTTTTCAATGTATGTGTTTAGGGTTATAATTTTACAATTTCCCTCTCAGCACTGCCTTCATTGCATTCCATAACGTTTTTTGTTTGTTTGTTTGTCTGTTTGTTTGTTTTTAAGGAGGTATGGGGGATTGAACCTAGGCCCTCATACATGGGAAGCAGGCATTCAACCACTGAGCTACATCCATTCCCCAATGATAATTGGTTTTCTCATTTGTTTGTTTTGTTTTTAGGAGGTACCAGGGTTCAAATCCGGGACCTCGTACATGGGAAGCAAGCGCTCAACCACTTGAGCTATACCCGCTCCCCTTTATCCTATAGGTTTTAATATGTTGTGTTCTCATTTTCATTTGTCTTGAGATATTTATTGATTTTCTTTGCACTTTCTTCTTTGAACCACTGATTGTTTAAGAGTGTGCTGTTTAACTTCCAGATATTTGCGAATTTTCCAGTTCTTTTCCTGTTATTGATTTCCAGCTTCATTCCATTATGGTCAGAGAAAGTGTTTTGTATAATTTCACTTTGAATTTATTGAGACTTGTTTTGTGTTCCAACATGTGGTCTACATTTGGGAATAATGTCTATCCTGCTGTTTTGGGATGCAATGTTCTACAAATATCTGTTAGGTCTAGTGTATTTATCGTGTTATTCAAGTTCTCTGTTTCCTTATTGGTATTCTGTCTAGATGTTCTATCTATTGATGACAGTGGTAAAATGAAGTCTCCAGTGATTATTGTAGAGGTGTCTATTTCTCCCACCAGTATTGTCAATGTTTGTCTCATGTATCTTAGGGCACTCTGGTTAGGTGCATAAATATTATGATTGCTATTTCTTCTTGATTGATTGCCCCTTTAATTAATATACAGTGCCCTTCTTTGTCTTTTACAACAGTTTTGCATTTAAAGTCTATTTTGTCTGAAATTAGTATACCTACCCCAGTTCTTTTTTGGTTACTATTTGCATGGAATATCTTTTTTCCAAACTTTCACTGTCAACCTAGTTGTGTCTTTGGGTCTAAAGTGTGCCTCGTGTAAACAGCATATAGTTGGATCATGATTTTTTATCCATTCTGCCAATCTGTGTCTTTTGATTGGGGAGTTTAATCCATTAACATTCAGTGTTATTACTGTAAAGGCAGTATTTATTTCAGCTATTTTATCCTTTGGTTTTTATATGTCATATATTTTTTTCCTCTCTTTTTATTCTTTTAGTTAACTCTACCGATAATCTTCATTTCTTCACACTACTCCAAGCCACTCTCTCCTGTCTTTTCCTTTTAGCCTACAGAACTCCCTTTAGTATTTCTTTCAGGGCATATTTCTTGTTGACAAACTCTCTTAGTTTCTGTTTATCTGTGAATATTTTAAACACTCCCTCATTTTTGAAGGACAGTTTTGATGTATAAAGAATTTTTGGCTGGCAGTTTTTCTCTTTCGGTACCTTAAATATACCAACCACTGCCCTCTTGCCTCCATAGTTTCTGATGAGAAATTGGCACTTTGTCTTATTGAAGATCCCTTGTATGTGATCAGTCACTTTTCTCTTGCTGCTTGCTGAATTCTCTCTTTAGCTTTGCCATTTGACATTCTGATTAGTATGTATATTGGAGTATGTCTGTTAGGATTTATTAGGTTTGGATTATATTGCACTTCTTGGGAATGCATATTTATGTCTTTCATAAAAGTTGGGAAATATTTGGTCATTCTTTGCTCAAATATTCTTTCTGCTCCCTTTCCTTTCTCTTCTTCTTCTGGGATTCCCATGATGTGTATATTTGTGTGCTTTGTGCTGTCATTCAAATCCCTGAGACACTGCTCAATTTTTTCCATTCTTTTCTCTTTCGGTAAGATTTTGATTGTCCTGTGTTCTAGTTCACTGATTCTTTCTTCTCCCTGTTCAAATCTGCTATTGTATGCCTCTAGTATATTTTAAATCTCTTCTATGTACCTTTCATCAACATAGTTTCTGTTATGTTTCTTTTTCTACTTTTAATTTCTTCTTTATGCTCATACATTATCTTCTTTATATCATTTATCTCTTTAGCCATATTTTCCTTCATCTCCTTGAATTGATTTAGGATATTTGTTTGAACATCTTTCATTAGGTGTTCCAAACTCTGTGTCTCCTCTGAAGTTTTAATTTGTTGCCTTGACTAGGTCATATCTTTCTGTTTCTTAGTATGGCTTGTAAATTTTTTTGCTTATGTCTGTGGAATCATCTGATTATCTTGATGAGTTTACTCTGAAGATCAGCTTCTCCCTCTTGCCTAGGGAATTATTGTTGATTTGCTTTGTTTAAGGCCATTCTTTGATACTCAGTCTGCCTTATTGTAGACCTTTAGAATAGCCTGTGTTTAAGTGATCAGATTTTTTTCAGCTCTTCTTGATCTGATTCTTGCCCTGGATATGAAGTACACTTTAAAAAAAATTATATATCCCTCCCCCCTTTCTGCTTGTTCTTGCTGTGTTCATTTTTGCGTTCTTCTGTGACTGCTTGTCTTCCCCCTGTTGCAGCGACCCGCCTAGTCAGCTCACCACGTGGTGGCCTTGCCTGCTCGCGGGTGGCGTTGCCTGCTCGCGGGCTGCTTTGCCCTGCCCATGGTGGCTTGCCTTCTCAAGGTGGTCTGCCCACTCAAGGAGGCCCTGGGAACCGAACCTGGGGCCTCCTGTGTGGTAAACCAGCGCCCTACCAATTGAGCTACAGCCGGCCCCTGAAGTACACTTTTTAAGATTGCAATTTTTGTGCAATTTTTTTTACCTCCAGGGAAACGTTCCTTCCCTCTGTTCCTTCTTTGGGAACATTAATCTGTTCTGTTTGTTTTTGTTTTGCTTCTATAGATTTTTATACTCCTTTCATTGCCTGTAGCTGCTTTTGCTTGAAGGGAAAATTCTGGGAGGGGGGTCACCCCAAGAGATAACTTTCCCAAGTTAGTATTTTTGTGTCAAAACAGGGCCAGGGACCTACAAAGGGGTCTACCCTGCCTCCAAAGCACCCTGAGGAGGGGTTCAGGAAGGACACCAAAAGCCCCTTTGACTGTTCCTAAAAACTGTGTTTTCCTGGCCTGCCAATCAAATGCAACCCTTCAGCAATCTGTTCCCTGTAACCCCGAGGACGTTCTGTGTCTTTAAATCTCCACTCCCTCCTTCCCTGTTGGGGGTGGGATTGAAACAATGCTAC
Organism: Chaetophractus vellerosus; assembly: GCA_004027955.1. Taxonomy (NCBI): domain Eukaryota; kingdom Metazoa; phylum Chordata; class Mammalia; order Cingulata; family Chlamyphoridae; genus Chaetophractus; species Chaetophractus vellerosus. Next base: position 8,182 of record PVKH010001906.1, read on the forward strand.
AACCTTTATCTGGGACAGGTTGGAACAGTAGCTCAGTGCTAGGATCCAGCAGTCTAAATATGCTAATCAAAAGACACAATCAGCCATGTCTATCCTTGTTCTTGGGGAAGAGGATTTTTATGTTCTTTTCGGTCACTAGCAAGCTAGCCAGGGATAGACCCTGCCATAGGTGTGTGGGATAGGCACAGGAAGCCACCACAGTAGAGAAACTATTCTTTACCATAGTTTATCAGCCTCTTCTTCCTGCTCTTCCCTGGATGCTATACATTGTTCTCCTGGCCTCTGGAGACCCAGAACAGTTGTTTTAGACACTTCCTTACTGCTTAAAGGCTGTTTTGGTGGAAGGACTGAGTCCTGGAGCTTCCTTCTCTGCCATCCTCCCCAGAAATTCTTCCCAACATTCATTATTGTCTTGTGTTTTTTATTCTACCTATTCTAGCAGGTGTGGAATGTCATCTCTTTGAAATTTCAATTTGTGTTTCCCAAAGACTGATGTTGTACATATTTTTATGCTCATTAACTATTTGTATATCTTCTTTGGTGAAGTGTCTATTCAAATCTTTGGCCATTTGTTTTCATTGTGGTGTTTGTCTTCCAATTACTGAGTTGTAAATGTCCTTTGTATATTCTGGATACATGTCCTTTATCAGATGTGTTTTATAAATATTTTCTTTTAGTATTTTACTTGTGTTTTTGTTTTCTAATGGTGTTTTTGAAATGCAAATGTTCTGCTTTTTCACAAGATCTAATTTTTTGAATTTTTCTTTTATGGACCATGATTTTGATGCCATGATGTCATGTCAAGAAATCTTTGCCTATCACAAGGTCTTGAACATTTTCTCCTATTATGTTATTATGAAAGTTTTACTGTTTTAGGGCTTACTTTTAAGTGTATGAACCACTTGGAGCTAATTTTTGTATTTGGTGTATGGTAAGAGCTTAAGCCCATCTTTTTGTATGTGGATAACCAATTGTCCCAGCACCATTTGTTGAAAGACTATCTTTCCTCAATGAATTGTTTTGTCAGTTTATTACATTGAACATAACCATAAGGATTTATTTCTGGATTTTCAATTCATTTCATTGGTCTATGTATCTATCCTTCTACCCGTACCACACTGTCTTGATAACTAGTATTATAGTAAGTTTTGCAAGTGAGATGTGAAAGTCCTCCAACTATGTTCTTATTTTGAAAAATTGTTTTCACCATCCTGAGTATTTTTTTATTTTAGGATTAGCTTGTAAGTTTCTGCAGACAAAAAGTCTGATAAGATTCTCATAGGGATTGTATTGAATCTTTAGATAAATTTGGGAACTGTTATCATCTTAGTAATATTAAGTCAAGACTTCCAATATGTGAACATGGATGTCATTCCATTTCTTTAGATATTCTTTAATTTCTTTCAATAATATTTTGTAATTTTCACTGTTTAAACTCATATTTCTTTTATACAAAAGTTTCCCTAAGTACTTTATACCTTTTCATTAGAATAGTTCTGGGTTTAAATAGAAACCATGCAGAAAGTACAGAGTTCCCATATTCTTCCCCAACAGTTTTCTATATTATTGACATTTTGTATTAGTGTGGTACCTTGTGATAATTGATGAACACTATTATTGTAATTATATTATTAACTATAATCCATAGTTTACATTAGGGTTCACACTTTGTTTTGGACTGTTCTATTCTGGTAACATATATACAACCTAAAATTACTTGTTTTTAACCACTTTCAAGCATATAATCCAGTGATATTAAATACAGTCACTTCTTTCTTTTCTTTCTTGTACATGTGAAATATACACTCAACCATTGAGCTACACTTACTCCACTTTTTTCTTTTTGATGCTCCTGTAAATATAATTGTTTTGTTAATTTCATTTTCATATTCTCATGACTAGTATATGGAAACAATTGATTTTTGTACATTGATCTTGTATCCTCTGACCTTGCTGTACTTGTTTATTAGTCCTAACAGATTTTGGGGGGATTCCTTAGGATCTTCTGCATATAAATCATATAATCTGTTAACAGATTAGTTTACTTCTTTCCTACTTATCTGAATACTTTTAATTTCTTTTTCTTGCTGATTGCACTTGCTAGAACCTCCAGTACAATATTGAATGAAGAGTCAAGAGTAGATATTCTTTGCTTTTTTCTGACCATGGGTGGGGGGGAGGAGGGAGACGACAGTCAGTCTTTCAATTTTAAGTATGGTATTTGCTATAGGCTTTTTGTAGATGTTCTCTCAGATTGAGGAAAACTTGTTTTGAATCCAACTCTGTTGAAGTTTTTATTATGAATGGGTGTTAGATTTTGCCAAGTGCTTATATGTTTTTATCCTTTATTCTATTAATATGGTGTATAATATTAATTGGTTTTCAGATGTCAACCCTTGCTTTCCTGGGATAAATCCTCCTTGATCATGGTGTATAATCCTTTCTATATGTTGTTAGATTTGGATTGCTAATATTTTGTTGAGGATTAACAACATCTAGTCAATAATAGAGCTGGAACTGGAATTGAGATTTCTTTGACTCCAATTTCTACTATAACATGCTATGCTACCCACTGAGAAGTTCAGTAAATAAATTCAACACAAGTCATTACAATTTTACCTCAAAATTGTATCAATATATTTTGTGAATGAAACTCTTTGGATGGAGAGGATATTGAAGTTATTGGTTAAAAATGGCAAGTAGAGTTTATATAAGAATCTTTCTCCTCTATTCACAGATAATTGAAAGTGGTATCTAAATAGTGAGAGTTTCTGAGATATCATCCATAGAATTTTTTTGTTAATGTCTCTAGATAATGGAATAATCTTGACCCATTTAAAGGAAACTGATACTACTGAATTAGCACCCTTACTGTTGAAAGAGATGTTCTATGGTTTTGGAAATGGAGCACTTTGTAAATAATACATAGAAATTTTGCACCTATCAAAATATAGACTGGCTCTGCAAAATTAGGCCTTATCAACAATTAACACTGCTAATCCCTTTCTCTAAGTCTCCATCTCTCTTAGCAGGAAAGGTCATTTATAAACCTACAAGCAGTATTCTGAGTTTTTCCCAAAAGATTGTTTACAAAACACATAACAAAACAATTACTTAAATAAACAGAAAAGGTATGTAAAATATGTGAATAGTCTTTGAGGCCTGCTATCTATTGTCTGTTTCCCTGCTTTGTACATATTTTTCATATCCACTAATGCCATCTACAGACATTCTTTATTGATGAGGGGTGCTCACTGAAGTACCGGGCTTTGATCTCCCAATTCTTTTATCCATTTCTTGGATGTAAATTTAAAGTCCTACCCATTCTCTTTCCTGTTCACATCCACAAATTTCCCATAAGCTTTGTTTTCTTCTCCCCTGTATGAGTTCAATTACATGTTTCAACACTCTGAAGCTCGATTATTACAGGTGTACGTTTAGTAGTGCATGTTGAGTAGATTCAATGAAACTTAAGAGAAAAAAGAAAAAGGTTAAGAGAATGACACAGGGAAAGCATATGGGCCACTGGGCATGTGCAGCAGCACCAGCAATCCCAGGCAACTGCTCAACAATTTGGGGAGGATCATCAGTCACTTCCGGGGCATGACTCTGAAGCGTTCAGCCAATACAATACAGAGGTGCAGTGTATGCTACGGAGATTGGTTAAAATGCCAGGTGACTCTGAGGTCAGAAACACAAGTCCAACTCCATTTTTCCCTACATGAGTGCAAATGTCTTAAAAATGAGCAATATTAAAGAAGATGTAGCTGAAAATCAACTCCTGCTTTCTAAGGGAATTCAACAGAACTAGCATGTATTTTAAGAGAAACTCTGGTGATGTAAGGGAGTGCAAATTTTGCAAAAGCATTGTGCCACTAATGATTGGCCAGAAAGAGGTAAACTGAGCAGTAACTATGACCCTGAACCCCACATACCACCCCTAAAAAACTATTATATAAAAACTATATAAAGATCTGTGACCTGTGACTTTTACCCCTTTTCCTTTCTGTCAGACATGGGGGAGGGATTTTGAGGCCAAAGAGACAGATAAGATCCTTGGAGCAGGAAAAAGAGAAATAGACCTTCTCCATATCTTGTCTTTGTTGAATTCCATGTCAGAACACTTATGACTACTGCAATTTTTAAAAAACATTTATTTATTTCTCCCCACCCCCTCAATGTTTTGCACTTGCTGTGTCTGTTTGTCTTCCTTGTTTCTTTAGGAGGAACCAGGAACCAAACCTGGGAACTTCGATGTGGGATGGAGGCACCTTATCGTTTGAGCAACCTCCACTCCCTGCTTTATTGTGTCTCTCATTATGTTTTTCCTCCCCTTGTCTCTTGTTGCATCATCTTGTTGTGTCAGCTTGCCACACCTGCCTGTTGTGTCAGCTTGCTGTCTTCTTTAGGAGACACTGGGGACCTCTGCTCCCTGCTTTTTTTGTTGTGTCTCATTATGTTTTTCTTCTTATGTCTCTTGTGTAATCTTGTTGTGTCAGCTTGCTGTGCCTGCCTGTTGTGCCTTCTTTATGAGGTGCCGGGAATCAAAACAGGGACCTCCCATGTAGTAGGCAGGGGCTCAATCGCTTGAGCCACATCCGATTCCGACTACTGCAGTTTTGACATGTTTATTCTCAAATGTTGTTTGCTACTTCTTAAGAGATAAACATGGAGCACAGAAGCAAGGGTGGGAGGGATAAGAGGAGATCTGATGTTATATCCCCTTTGCAAGATGGAATAATAAAAACATAAGGCTATAAACTGCTTTGAAGCCTTTTCTGACCAACAGGACTGAACTTTTTCTCTCTCAGCTGTTCCTTTCTCACCCTGGTTTTCTTTTTTCTTGATTAAGTGGAGACTCAGATCATTTGGATTCAGTAATCCCTCTAGAGAAATGACCAGGGATAAATGCAGACATTGAAGTGCAGGCATAGCACGGAGGTGTGACTTGCCAAAAACATTCAAAGGGAAGCAAGCCAAAATGTGAAGGAAGAGGGCACTGGAGCAACCAGTCATTCAAGGTAGACACCTGAAATTACCATAAATGTTGTTTTAATAGAGAGCCTCCTATCATGATTTGCTGCCAGGTTCAGCTGAAGTGCATTTTATTCACGTTCCTACATTTGGTGGGTCCTCCAAGGGCGAATTTATTGTGAGCTATTGGAATTTTAATGCCTGAGAGGTTACATGTCTCGGTGCTGTTTGTAACAATTCTTCAGAGTGTCCGGGGCAACTTTGAGGTGGAAAACATGAGAATAAAAGGTTGCTAAGAAAGAATGGGACAATATGTCAATTATAAAAGGGAAAATGTTCTAATTTGGATTAATTCTTGTAGAAAAAGGCCTCAGAGGTATTTCAGGTAGTAACCAAGTTTTACATAAATTGAAATATAGATTAAAGAGGTTTTCTGGATACCTATTTTGTCAGGTTTTTGATGATTAAAAAAATACACAAGGACTTCCCATTTTGAGCGCACTTCTGAACTAAACAATGAATCTCATCTCCTTTTTATTCCCACATCTCCTTTCCCCCTGTTGACTGGAAATGGTTTATTCCTTTCCTGAATGTTTTCTTCCCAACCCCCTTTCTGTGGTAAATTCTATCACAATTATTCTTACTTGCTCATTTCCAGTCCATTTGAATTCAGTGGCTGTATTTGCAAGTCTTTGTGTAAACAAAGTTACCTATTAAACATATTCAGGACATAATTCTGCATATTGTAGAAATGGAACAATTAAAATGCACATCATATTTCACTGTAAGATCCCTATCCAGGCAATCCACATATATGAAAACGTGAAAAATATGTCTTTTCAGAATTAATTGGGATCTGGACCAATGGCTACAGGAGATACCTGGGACAGGGAGTCAGTTTCTTATGGTAGAAATATGGTCTGCTTCAGGTCTAAGAATCCTGTGGCAGTTAAGTAGGGGTTTTCCCTTTTTTGGGGGGGGACGGTCCTCCACTCCTATGCATCACTAAAGGAGATGTCAGCCTCATTTAACTCTTACAACAGCCCTAGGAGAAAAACGAGTAGCCTGGTTGCATAGAGGAGAAAGTCTCAGAATGCAAGTAAATTGCTTAGAGTTCCTCTGCTGGGAAGTTTCAGGGGCGCGACTGAAACTCAAATCTGCCTACGCTCCTTTCACATTGTACGACATTTCCCTAAACAGAGACGTTTTGAATTGGTCTGATATGCTTTCTCCAGTTCCCAGAATCAGTTCTTTGCGAGAAGTTGCTTCTCCCTTTTCCTCAAAGCCCGTTATGGTGGGTGTAGGTGTAGCATTTAG
>PVKH010001906.1:14572-28871 GCA_004027955.1 Chaetophractus vellerosus
CTTTCCGAGCGAGCGGGGGACAGGCTGAGGCGTCGCCAGCACAAGTGCCGCCGCTCGCCGCGAGATCTAGGCTGGGGAGAGAAGGAGCCCCCTCCCTTCTCCTCGCGGGTGTCCTCCGGGCAGCCCCGCGGCCCAGCGCCCCCGCGCGACTCCCTGCGCGACCACTTCGCGGGGCGTGCCAGGACTTGGGGGACGCCGCTCGGGAGGAGCCAGGGCGCGAGGCGGCAGCGGCGGCCCCGGAGCGAGGGTGCGCACCGTGCGGCTGGAGAGCGGCGAGGGTCGGGCTGGGCGGCGGCGGCGGCAGTAGTCGCGGGCGCCTCCCTGCCTCTCCCGGCCGCGGGCCGGGTCCTCTGCGTGTTCTCGGGCCCGGGGCCCGCGCACGATGCGCCCGGCCGCCTTCTGATCGCCCCCGCGCCGCCGCCTCCGCTGCGATGATCCCCCCAGAGCCGCCGCCGCAGCAGCTGCAGCCGCCGCCGCCGCCAGCGCCGCCGAACCATGTGGTGACCACCATCGAGAACCTGCCGGCTGAGGGCGGCGGCGGGAGCCTGTCCGCCTCCTCCCGGGCCGGCGTGCGCCAGAGGATCCGCAAAGTGCTGAACAGGTGAGTGGCGGCGGCGCGCTGGGCGAGGGCGCCGGGGCAGGGGCTGCGGGCGTCGGGCCGGGCTCTCCTCCGCCTCCCCGGCGGCCCCCAGACCCTTTGGGACAGGGTCGGGTCCGGGGAGAAGCAGGAGAGCGGGCGACGACGCGCCCCGCGCTGGCAAAGGGGGCGCGGGTGTCCCCGCTGGCCGCGGCAGCTTTGTCCGGGCGCCCGGAGCCCCGAAGCGCCGGAGCTGCCAGCAGGTCCGAGGCGGGAGTTCGGGGAGAGGCGGGTCCTGAGGACCCAGCTGTCCTGTTGTGTCCGCACTCGCGCACGCGGGTCGCCTCACTTCCCTTTTCCACTCGCACAGCAGCTTTGCGCCCGGGGCTCGGCGGAGAGACCGCTGGGGCGGACGCGGCCAGGCGCGGGGCTGCGGGGATGGCGTGGAAGTGGCCGGCCTCGGGCTGCAGCCGCCCGGCCCCGGCCCCTCCGACCCCCTGGCCAGCGGGAGAGCGACGCACTTCTCCCGTCTGTCGCTCCCATCGCCGCTCCCACTCTTCCCGGCTGGGAGCAGGGAAGGGGAGCCTAGAGGCCTGGACCAGACCCACGCAAAGTGCAGGAACGCTTCGGGAAGGGTGTGAGAAGGAGGCGCCGGGTTATTCCAGAGCCGGCTAAAGCCATGGGAGGCGAACGCCGACCGCCGGAGCGTGCAGTGCTGGAATCTGCGCAGTGGATCCATCAAGGACAGGGACGTTTTAGAGTGAGGACCCGAGTTACCGTGAAGATGGGGGCTCCCTTGGTATCCCTGACTCGATTGTGATGTGAAAGAGACTTCCACTTAGGTAACTTGAAACAGCTGCCACGTTGGAAAAAAAAAAAAAAAAGAAAGAAAAAAAGAAAGAAAAGAAAAAAAATCACATAGAATGGATTTTGTGTTTTTATTTGCATGCGTGTATGCTTTTCGGTGCATCTGCAGGGTTAACACTTCCCGTCGCTCTGATCATACAGGTTTCTGTGTTGCACGGTTTTGGGTAACCCAGATTCACCCCCTAGGAATTCGTATCGAATTGTCTGGGGGCTTAATGCTCTGGTAGGAGCACAAAAAATATCCTCATATGGGGGTATGATTTAATTTAGTAATATCAAATCCCAAACCATTCAAGACTCTCTTGTGAAGACAATGTATATTAACTTACTTGTAGGTACTTCTTCTGTATGTTTCCATTTATTATCAAACAAGAAGAAATTCATTCTAAAGTGAGACATGAATTTAGAAAGTCAAACCTTTACTTACCTTTGATTTGCAGCCGAGGACAACACTTTCTAAAAATATTGCATTTAAAAGAGAATGAGCAGAATAAATCAAGATGCTGCATCAGTACATAACAGTGGGTTTCCTATTCTTTATGAATATGTATTATTATTATTTTTTAGCTATAAATGCCTTGACATTGGCTCTTTCAATTTTAAGCAGAATATGTTTTTAATGTTTTCATTTCCCTCATCAAACTAGAAAACTCTTATTCATTTATTTTTGCCTAATTCTAAGTTATTCCTTGACATGTAATGAAACTTAGAGTCCAGAATAACAGGATAACTGAGGTAGGAGCCAGGGATCTTGGGCTGTCATCATTTCTCTTCACTAACTAGCCATGTGTTTTAGCCCATCATTTCCTTGGATTTTGGTTTCCTCACTTAGAAAATGTGTTTTATGATATTGTCTTACCTCCCTTGCAATGATTTTGAGAATTTGATGAGTTACACTGAAGAACACACCTGGGAAAGAATAAAGCTCTACATATATTAACTTAGCCAACTTGTTTTTGTTGCCTAAGTTGTACGTTGGTCTGTGGAAGCAATGCAGGCGAATAAAGTGAAATCATGGTATATTGGTGTTTTACTAAGCCTTCTCTGACCTGTTGCATGAATTGTACAATTCCTAATTTATAAAGGAGGAATTTAGGCTAAAAGGTTAAATTAATGACATTTAATCGCAGGCACAACTATGCATGGAATCTTGGGTTATAGCTTTCAGACTCAATACAACTTAATGTGTTGTATTGAGTAAATTACTTTGTCTTATCCTTAAACAATAATAAGAAAACGTTTCTTTTGCGAATCAATGTACTTAGTAAGAAGATAGCAAAAATCAGAATAAATAAAAAATTCTCAATGGAGTAATTTCTTTGGCATGCTGATTGGCTTGGCAAAAGGGGATTGCATTAGCAGGGACTACTCAGTGACAGGGCTCTGAATAAAAGCAAGAGCATAGAGGGAGGGGAATTTTAGAGACTCTGTGACAGCGCTTAGATGTGGCTCCCCGACGGGAGTCGGTACTGGCTATCAGGCAGGCCGACTAGGGTCTAATCATAAGCATCATTGTTCGCTTTCTAAAAACTTAAGATTTGCTTACTTTTTCTTCCTTTGTCTTCTTCTTTTCTTCCTCCTTCTTCCTTAATATCTCTGTTTCTCCACCTGCTTTGTCCTATTCACTAGTCTTTCTTTTCTTTTCCTCCTAATATGAAACTAGTTGCAAATCCTGAAGCTAGAGCCAATATAGCTTTGACTTTTGGCATGCAAATATATGTTGAGCTATGATCTATTGCTGGGAGCTGGCTAGGGGAGTCTCTCTGTTGACGGAATGGGATCTTGCATCAAATCAGTTCTCTCCACCCCATTGGGCCAGAGGGATGGTGGGCGGGGCTGAGAGACCGAGGGTGGTGCTGTGGCACATGGAGTATTAGATTGTGCAACTCAAGCTTTGTCAACTGCTTCGCTTTGGTTACAGTCTATCACAACAGCTACTTGTCAACCAGGAGGAATAAATACAAATGCAAATACTATCTATATCCTGTCTTTGGAGGAATAAAGAGAGAAGTGCTGATTAATAGTTAAAGGTATTGCTCTCAAGGAGCTCAATTAGAATCACAATGCAGTGTTACCTTAATGAAATCTGCCTTACATTACCTTGTATCATTTTCATTTCTTCGTATAGTTCCATGCCCTTTCCCCTTACTTTAAAGGCTTGTAGAGCTGGGCTGCTGAATTTCGTACATGAGAACTGGAGCATCTCCCTGGTTGACTACTCATTTTCTGTAAAGCAATTAGATATGGATATAATAGTATCTAAGACTTTGGTAAAAGTGGAAGTACTAGATAATTTTTAAAACCAATTAATGGGGTATTTCACATTCTTTCCCCCCACTGCCCTATTACAAGTTATTTGGGAAATGGGATGTAAGACATTTGGGATGATTTAAATGATAGTGTAATTATTACTTCTTTGGTTTCCAAAGATTTGGAATAATTTATTGTTTCGAACAAGGAGTAAATTATGACAAACTCTTCTTCACTTGTTCCTTAGTGTAGAATAGTATTTATTACTGTGTCACAGGCAAGCAAGATATGACAAAAAGAAAATACTTCAAGGACAAACTGTGGATGATCCTCTTTCAGAAACTGCTGATAAAGGTAGATTTTTTAGTAATATATGGGAGTGGATGGTAATCTATATAGTAAAGTGTCTGAAGATTTTCCTCTTTAAAATGATCACTTAAGGAAATGTCTTTTGAAAAGTGAGTGGTAGTTTGTTTTGTGTTTTTGCATGTGTGCTTTATTACTTTTCCCCACTTGAATATTATTTTTAATTCTTAGCGAAAATAACCTTGCATTTCAAGTTTTGATCTACTTTCTTCTCAATAAGAGACACATTGAGTTGTCTCAAGTTGTAAAGGGGTTTCTTCGTTTTTGAGTCTTTTGCAGTGGGCATTTTTAATCATTAAACTGGAAGGACTAGTGACCCTGGGTTTTCCATTCATTTGATTTGGAACTAACTGGTTTCCAACTTACATTTAGGTTCACTTCGTTTACTTTCAAGTTGCAAAAACTTTTTTGAATTCTAAACCAAGGGGCATTAAGAAAGAGATGTAGGAGAGTTGGTAGCAAGCCTACTTAAAATCAATGTCCAAGTGGGAAAGTTACCATGGAAGATGGGACAATATGTACATGTAGCCTTTCCTGAGACATTAAATAAAGTAGACAGTACATGGAATAGCTGCCAACGAACAGGATTATGCCTGAATTAGATATAAGATCCAGTTGATTTAGACATAGATTATAAATTAGGCATTCCTTTCTTTTCAAGTGAGAAGACTTATTTAGAAATTGATAGACTCTTCCTCAGGTTGCTTCTCCTAACAGATGTCAGAATTAAAAGGGGAAGATAAGCTAGTAATGAAGATAATTGATACAAAAGATTCCAATTAGAACTGGGTGATGTGATTAAAAGCAGACATTTCTAAGATAAGTAGTAAATAATGTCTGAAGGATACATTTATCTTTAGATAAAAGGAAAATTTTTTAAAAATAAAGACATCCATATGCTTCTCTTTATGGCCAATGCTTGGAGAAATGAATGTGCTTATTAAAGGAATATTTGGTTTAACTTGGATAAAGATAATGCATTTCCAAGTAATTAACATGCAATAAAGTAGACATGTCTTCACATCATTTTTCTTTGAACTTTTACTATCTCAAGATTCTTCAGTGCCTCAGGGTCATCATAACAGATGTCTATTTTTACTGTACCCTGCTATAGATGTAGTTAGTATAGAAAATTAAGCTAGCTGCCCACATAATTCTAAAGTTACTTAATGCAAGAGCTTATTTATTATTTAGTCGCCATTTCTTATAAAAGTAGAATGCAGAATGTGGAGGAACCACTACCAGGCTTTAGTTAAGCTTTCTCATTCGAGTTGAGGCCAATGAGCATTCCCTGTACATTGGCAAATACACTCATTCTTGATTATGTTTCTAAAGTAGTGTGCTTAGGAAGTTAAACTCTAGTAGACACATGGGAAACAAACCCATACATATTTGGTGTATTTCTTGTCAATAGCATGAACATATACAGGTATGCAGTCATTTATTCTTAAGTACTTACTGTGTGCCCAGCCCTTTTCTGGAAGACACAAACATGACAAAACATTATTCTTGGCCTGAGGGTCCTGAAAATCTAACTGGGGAATTTGCTATGTGTACTGCTATTTGGAGTGAATGGTTATTATCTGTAGTCTGAATATTTATTCCTAACCCCTAACTGGATGCTTCCAAAATCCTAGATACTAGAATCATATAAATAAGTTGCTCAATACACCATCCATATAAAACTTCTCTTTTTGACATTTTGGCTTTTCCAGGCACTACTTGAATATATAATATTTATGAATAAATTTCATAAGAAATATAAGGAAAACAATAAAAATAAATATCCCTTAGAAAGCATGTTCTTAGAAAAATATCATCTCTCAATTAGTGGCAACATGAGTGTACTTTGTCTAAGTATGACATTATTTAAAATTTTAAAGTGCTGTTTTCTATTGAGTTTACATCCTGAGCTTTCTCTCAAAAACAATTATTGTTTTATATAAGGTAAAAGGCTGAAATAATACTCCTTTCCCTCCCTTCCTTTCAGGACCCATGTGATTCTGCGATGATTTTTAAAAATACCTTAAATACCATTTTGCAACTTCTGAGATTGTGAGCCACCAATGCTTACCATTTTAAACAAATTAGGGGGGAGGATGTGGCTCAAATGTTTGGGCATCCGTCTCCCATATGGAGGAACCTGGGTTTGATCCCCGGGCTCTCCCTGTGAAAATAAAGAAAAATATAGAAGGCGCATGGGCCGCCAGGCTCCATGTGCAGGTGCACCGTCAGGCCCCACAAGCGGGTGAGCCCTCTAGGCCCCATGTGCAGGTGCACCGTCAGGCCCCACAAGCAGGTGAGCCCACCAGGCTCCATGTGCAGGTGCACCGTCAGGCCCCACAAGCGGGTGAGCCCTCCAGGCCCCATGTCCAGGTGTGCCTTCAGGCTCGCAAAACAGCAAAAACGGGTGGAGTGGGGGTGGGGGTGGTGTAAAAATGGATAAAAGTAAATAAATAAATCTTTTTAAAAAATAAACAAATTATTTAGGGAAGCTTACTATATCTGAATAAACACAAACAGATTTTCAAAACCAAATTATGCTAATTCTATTGAGATTTAGAGTGGCAGGGTTAGAATTCATAATCATCTTTGACTTTGAGAAAACAAAGTTTCATCCATCGTATGAGACAAATACTTCTCTGGTGTCCTTCCCCTCATTCATTCACTCCCTCATTTATTCATTCAGTCAGTCATTTATTCATGGAGTATTTATTGAGAACCTACCATGTATTGGGCATTGCTGGATCACAGCTGGTGTGGCCTCTGGCATCTCTTGATGAAGAATCAGTTTCTGATACTATTCTTTCAATATAACCCATCAAGGGGGTAATTTAAATAAAATAAAAATGAAGATAACATATAGCACCTTTCAAAAGCAATTAGATTTTCAAGCTTAATGAGAGTATTTGGGTTAAAATAAGCATTTAGACAGTGGTTCAGATTCTTAAATTTTACATTATAAAACATTACATTGTATATTATTGTCATACTAACCAAAGATTTTATTGTCATCCTTTTATAGATGGGGAAACCATTTTATGTGGTCACACAGCCAAGTGGTTTTATAAGACGACAGAGGAGCGAGAGACCACTCTAGGCTGGTGACAGGGCAGGGGAGGATGGGGGAGGATTTTTTTCCTTAGCATTGAAAAATAGGTAGAATAGGAACACAGGAGGGGGGGAGAGAGAGAAAGGATGAATCCAGGATGGAGGCAAGTTATTGGGCGAGGGGTTTGAGTGTCCTGTTTTAGGTAGAAAGGGCAGTTGAATGAAGTAAGGCTAGAAATGTAGGATAGGTTCGAGAATAGAAAGCCTTAGATGCTCAGATTAGGTGTTAGACTTCGTTCTGTGGGCTATTATCATTACAGGTTTTGAGTAGAGAAATGATGTGATAGGAAATATGCATGAAGATGATTTACTGGGCAAAGTTTATAGGGTAGTTGGAGAGAGGAGGGCCTGGAAATTGGGGCATCAGTTAGGAGGCTACCGCTGTCTTTTAGAGGAAGCAGCTGCCTAAATGGGGAGGAGTCAGCCGAGGATGGAGAGGAAAGTGCTGTGATTTGAACAGAACAGGGATCAAGGCCAGGAAGAGGATTAGATCAGATTATCTTTGGGAAAGCACCTAATTTTACCTGAAACATAGTGGATGTTCAATACTTGTTTGTTGAAAGTTTAGTTAGGGAGAAATTGCACGTGCAGCAAAGAAGGGAGTAAAAGAAGGAGGGATGTTCTTGAGAAGACTAAAGGTGGTGGGACCCAAAGCACAGGGGGAAGCTTGACCTTGCATTGGAGCCAGGACACTGTCCTTGTGCAAGAGGGAATTCAGGGAGTGTGGGTACAAAGAAGGTAACCTGGCAGATTTGGTGGTGGGAATAAAAGGAAATTACTGTCTGGTCACTCTCAGAGAACTCTGAGACAACGATATCAATTGAGAAGGGAGGTGCTAGGTGTTGGGGAAGAAGTAGGACCTTTGTAGGAATAGAGGTGAGAAATAGTTATTTGAAGAATATGAAAGGAAACATACTAAAGAAGTATAGCAGGATTTAAGAGAAGTGTTCTGTGCTCATTTGGTGTTTGTGGGGTGGGGCTGCTTAGTGGGCAGAAAGAAGCTGAGTTATTTAGATTCTGCTTTGGAAAGGGTTAACTCAAGAACAGGTCTGGGCCCAAGGGGCAAGCAAGAACTATCAGGGAATTCATCTGTGAAGAAGTGAGGGTGCTAGGCAGCCAGGGAAGCAGGCCTGCATTCTGAGGGAGCTGGTAGGACTCTGGACCTGACTGTATCTGGGACTGGGGTATGAGAGGGAGAAGAGGGAATTAAACGTCGCTTAGAGATGTTGTGTCTGGCAACGTTAGAATGAGATGTGTACTCTGTCTCAGACAAATTACTTAACTTTTGAGGGCCTCACTTTTCTCATTTGTAACCTGGCTAAAATAATTCCAACCCTTCATTTACTGTTGGATTTTTTGGGATTCTCAGATGGAATATCCGAGTGGGCTTGGAAAACTGCCAAGCACCATGCAATCGTTATCCTGGTCACAAAATTAAAAGAAGAGCCTGAGCTTCCTTGGCTCTGCACTGCCCACCGGTGGTAAATGCCAACCCGCTTCCTCAGCAGGTGTGAAACTTCGATGCAAAATTCCTACTTTGGCAACATCGTTTTTCTTACTGCCTTGTCAGTCAGAGACGCGTCTGTTTACCGTGTTCCTTTTTGTTTAATTGTTGGTATTTGTTGTTGTTCTTGTTGTGCTATGCGTGTGATTTTAAAGAAAGCCTCTTCTTGGGAAGACTAATTTGGCGCGAGGCATATGCTCTGCTTTCTAATTGCGCCGCTCCGAGTGCTGGGGCTGCGACGGTACCTGCGGTTAGTAAAGGAGAGCTTGACAGGCTTCGGGGAAGGCTTAGTGCCTCTTGAACTGGGGCGGTTTCCAAATGAGCGTGGACCTAAAAGGCTCCATAGAGGCCGGCAGCGGATGGACAGAGCGGCTCAGAGGGAAGGGACGGAGCAGCTTTAATGTGCTAATGAGGGAAGCCCAGATGCCCGCGGGATCAGAGGCGCCCTTTGTGATTGCGCTCCCGGGGATGGCTGGAGCCTCTGTCCGTCTCTGGATCCTGCTGCAGGCGGGAGAAACACTGCCCTCTCAGAGAGGAGCCCTGGGCTCCACAGGCAGCCTCAGAGACCCCTCGGAGCGCTGGCGGGCGGCGGAGGGGACCCGGAAAATCCCGGGGGTGGGGTGGGGTGGCTGTGAGGCTGGGGCGTGTGTGGGTGGCGAGGGCCGAGGATGGGGAGAGGAGATCTGTTCGGGAGGGTATTGTAGGCTGAGAGCTAGCAAGGACATTTGCAGCTTCACAACATTAACTCTTTTCCCTCTAGCACGACCAACCAAGCTTGACGATTGCGGTTCCAGCCAGTCTAAAAGGACGTAATCAGTCCCCGAAAATGGTGCAAGTCAGTTTTTAGCTAGTCACGGAATAAGCCTGAAGCATGACAAAAACCACCAAACAAAAAAGCTCCCAGCACCCAGTAAATGCTGGGATGCACTACATGTTCTAGCTCTTTATTTCGTCCAGTGATGGCTCCAGTATTGCTAGATGGGAAGGCTTAGGGGCACCCACTGGGTGGAAGCAGGGTCAGGGAACTTGTCCTGAAGTGGTGGTTCATAGCAAGAACACATATTTACAAAGACTCTAAGTTTACTTGTACTGACTCCAACTGCTGATGGGGAGATGGGGTAACTTGGAAGCACCACCAGCCACCCCTTAAATGCTGCCTCTGGATTTCATCATGAAGTCTAGGTCATTACTGTCTCTGGAAATATATTATGAATTCCCAGAAAAGAAAGACAAAGGAAAATGATTAATCCATGGTATCTTGTCTTTTTCTCTTACCTCCTACTTTTCCTTTCTGAATCTTTCTGGGGATATATAAATACAAAAATATATATTATATAATATGTGGATAATGTATATATAATATAATTATATATTCTCTATATATTATTTCCCAAACAATATATACAGTGTTTTAGCTCTTGCTTGTAATGAATTTTTGTCTCTCCATCTGACTCTCTCTTTCTGTCTTGCTCTGTTTCTCTTTGTCTCTCTCACTCTGTCACACACACACAAACACACACACACACACAGTCTTGGGCGGATGGGCAGAGGATGGTTTTCCATTTGGAGTAATTTGTCTTTCTTATTTGAAAATAGCCTCCAAATTTCCTTGTCATGTTTTTTTTTTTTGAGGGGGGGAGGGACGCTTAGAGTTGGTTCAAGAAGTATTTATTTATTTATTTATTTATTTATTTATTTATTTATTTGCAGGTCTTTCTCTTTGTCCCAACTTTAGTTAACATTGAGAAGAGCAATAAAATCAATGTCTTTTCATGGTTGAAGGAGGCTTTTGTCTCCCTCAGCTTTCTTTTCTCTAAGCTAAATAATGATGTGTTCTAGACTTCTTTTTTTTAATGTAGTGTTTTTTAAATTTATTTTAAAAGCAGCTTTAGATTACGTAAATGTTACATATAAAATAAAGGGGATTCCCATATACCTCATCCCTTCCCCTTCCCACACTTTTCCCCATTAACAGCATCTTTCATTAGTGTGGCACATTTGTTACAATGGATGAACACATTGAAGTATTTCTACTAACCGTGGATATAGTTTACATCATGGTTTATATTTTCACCATACAATTTTATAGGTTTTTATAAAACATATAATGGCCTGTCTCCATTGTTGCAATGTCATGCAGAACAATTCCAATGTCCCCAAAATGCCCCACATTACATCTATTCTTCCCTCTCCTTCCCGTTTATTTCTTAATGGTAACTATTTTCTGATTCATCAATTTTTTTCTTTAATCTCAAAATTTCTGAAATTTACAAACACTCTGTACCCACCAAGCAACACTTTTTAAATTTATTGATTTGTTTATTTATTTTAACTTTTCATTTTGAAATATTTTCAAACTTACAAGACAGTTATAAAAATAATACAAATCCCATATGGAGAACTCCTACATACCCCTCTTTTCTTCCCCAGAAAACCAGGTCCACCAATTCCAACATTTTCCCACATTTGACATATCATTCTATGTATCGATCTATCCATCCATCCATTCATCCATCCATCCATTTATATTTATCTATTCATTTATCCATTCACCTGTCTATTCATCAACAAAATAAAAATAGAACAAATTAAATTAATAATTCATTTTCTGAACACTTGAATTATTTATTTTTATTTTGGTACCACACTGAATTGGCATTACCTAGGCAAGTGAAAATATTCAGTGTGCTAGCTATATCTGAAAGTGTGAATGCACTTGTAGAATGGCTACCCCAGAAAGACATTTCCTGCCACTTCCCTGAGCCGTGTATAGTTTCATTACAACACTGCAGCTCCAGGTGACAACAAGTATGGTGACTTGGATTTAAAATAGTATCCTCTTTACCTCTGTTGACTATAACAGTTTATGCGATTTTACTGCTTTTGGGGCAGAAATGCCTGGATTATTTAATTTTTTTTTCTTTTCCTTGAGGCTTCCCATTTATTTCCATTTTGAATTGACCTTCTTTGGTGATAGCTGAGTTGCTCTCAAACATAAAAAATTATAGATAATGAGGTGCTTGCTTGCCTGGTTTTAGGAAATTGATCATTTGCATCTCTAGTGCAAATAAATGGACTTATTTGTGTCCAAAGAGAAGAGACCATAATTATTATCTCCCTATCCCCAAAGTTAATTGCAACCTGAAAGCATGCTTTGGATGATGACAGAGGAAAAAACCATTTAAAGCATTTATAGCAAAGGGTATCAGATTGTTAATATTGGATATCAATTTGTCAAAGTAAACAGTGATTGTGGAAAATATGCAAATGGATTATAGAGTCTACCAATGTACCAGGACTGCAGTTTGCTGAGCTATTGGTTGGTGAATTAAAACAACAACAAAGATGTCTTAGGAGAATTTTCATCCCACTGCCTTCCTCTGTCACAGCTGGAAATCAACTCTTTGTATTTAGGAACCTGAGGATTCTCTTCCTTTTTAGTTGCCATTGGGCAGACAGGTGAAGAGACAATGCACTTTTTTTTCTTCTTCTAAAAAGGAAGTCTCCACTCCTTGATATACTCTGCCACCAACTCTTGGGGAAAGATAAAACATATACAAGAAATAGAGATATCTTAAAGTTTACAAGAAAATGGAATGCTAGTAGAAAAAACCTTGTGGAGAACTAGCCTTATGTTTTCAGTATTTCTCTACTGTTTTAACCATTAAAGGAAATGACTTCAAGGGATATAGAATGTTGGTTCTGGACCCTTATTAGGCAAATGTTAGCTACTGTTCAAATAAAGGGAAAAAAAAAGCATAGATGGCATATCACATGCCCAAATTCCCGTTTTGGTGAATTATTAATTTATTCTGTGGAAATATTTCAAATTTAAGAAATGAATCAAGTAAACCAATGAATGTCATTATAAAAAATCACTCCTCAATTTTAGGTGCCATTAGGCAGAACCCTGAGCGCTTTAGAATGCAGTCTAAAGGTTAACTTGATATGGAAGCGCAGTCTATAAGGCTGGAACAGGAAGGCGCGGATTCATCTGAAAGCCTTTGACACCTTTCCTTCGAGTGTGGGTGAGCTGCCCCGTTCCCTGTACTCGCTGTCATTCACACTCTGTACTATACTATTTACTTATCTGCCTTCTGCCAGTGAGTGCAAGTCCGTGAAGACAGCAGTTGTTCTCTTTCCAGTGCCCTACATGGAATCTGGCACAGAGTAGGTACTCAGTAATATTTGTTGAATGAAGACACAAATGATCTCTTAGGGGCTTCTTCAAAAGAGAAATTATTTTCAGCAAGTTAATGATGTCTGAT
Organism: Chaetophractus vellerosus; assembly: GCA_004027955.1. Lineage (NCBI taxonomy): Eukaryota > Metazoa > Chordata > Mammalia > Cingulata > Chlamyphoridae > Chaetophractus > Chaetophractus vellerosus. Next base: position 27,516 of record PVKH010001906.1, read on the forward strand.
TTTATTTTCCCAGATAACGTATGTTATAATGCCCAATAAGGAGTAGGTGTTAGGTGATTTTTAGCTTTTATAAAATTGATCTATGGAAAGGTAAGATATAGAAAACTTAGAAGGAGAATTTGAATGGTGTCAGAGTTAGGAAAACACCTCAGGTTGTTGCTGTGTAAGTCCTACTCATACTTTAAAATAATGTCTCTATTATCAATTTCTGCTAAGAAATTTCCTATGGGAAAATCAGTGGTATAAATGAAAACAGAAATCACTTGAAGCTCCTTAGAGTCAGCAGAGTAGAATTTAAGACCAGGTGAGACTGTCTAGATTAGCATCGTAGCTCTCTGGTCTTGGGTCTCAGATATATGAATGGCACTTAGAACACTTAGAACATCGGTCATATAGAAAGTCCTATTCAAATTTGTGCTTATTATTGCTCTCAGGTAGAAAGCCCAGGGAAAAAAGGAGGAGGAAGGAAACTGATGGCTGAGATATCTACATTAAGGTAGAGCCCAAATTCATCTTGTTAATTGCTTTCTGCCCAGTGCCCAGCACAGTGCTTGCATATAACAGATGTTGGACAGTACTTGTTTAACGAATTAATGGTGTACTTGGAGTGGACGTACAAGGAAAGGAATGGTGGTTAGAAGCCTTAGCCCAAAGTAAGCAAGGGGAGTGGAGAACAACTTTTCTTATTCCTGTTTGTAAATATCTTCCTAAACAATTTCTGGAAATTAATTAGAGTTAAATTTCTTCTTTAAATGCATCACCCTGGGAGAATTAGACAAAATTAAATTTATATCCTTTCCATATCTGCTTTCTGGAAAGCATAGTTCTAAGTGTGATTAAGAGATGCAAACACAACTAAAGTTAGGTCTCTGTTCTCAGGAAGATTTTATTCTGGTTAGTGTTGTTATTTCAGCTGACCAATTAGATTGTTTTCCTCTTAAGGAGTCCGTACCAGGGAAGGGTGGGAGCACTGACTGAAGGCATCTTTGGAACATGGGACATTGAGCATGAGGGCAGGTCTGGCTGAATTTTTACAGTAGGGGAAATCATACTGCTCTAAGCATTTTGGACTAGGGCAGAAGAGCATCCAAATGTGGAAGATCAACTTTGTTGTCTTTGAAGTATGTCCTGGACCGTCCACCAATGAGATCCAGCATTGCCTGCACCAGAGGATTTTCAGAAACATGGTCATCAGTAAATTTTGAGAATGTGTCTATGCAACGGCTATGAGAAATTTAAAAAGTCATTTGAATAAGGTGCTCACCAAATCCCCTTCCAGCTCTGATTATAAATGATAATAAAGCTCAGAGACCTTCTGACAAATCAAATAAGGTTATTCTAAAACACACACACACA